>CAKALG010013099.1:0-11298 GCA_916700815.1 Helicolenus hilgendorfi
CCTCAAAGTGAAGCAGAGCAGAGAGCCGAGGCCGTGTCCAGGCTAAAGCTGCTGCCCACGCCCGGCCAAGTGCAAGAGCAGGTGAGAAACACCGAGATACTCATCTCCCAGGATGCTCTGGTTTCTGGAATGCTGTGTATATAAAGTGCAACAGTTAACGCGCCGTGTGGTAGCAGAGCGTTTGTGTATATACTTGTTCTGCCGGTGATATTTGAACAGGTGCTACAGATGATCTTTTCGGGGAATGTGAGAATGTTTGTTATAACTGATCACGGGAAGTAACTTTCTTTTTGTTTTCACATCTTTCCATAGATTGTCCTCCCGTCGAGCTCCGCGAGGAACGCCTCTCAGATGCCTTACGGTTACTCACCAGGTAAGAAGTGAAGGCATGCGAGCACATTCCTCTGTTTATGAATAGCGTGGCTGTGTGAGGAGGTCAAGTGTGTTCAACAGTTAATAGTAAATGTAGGGCTGTCAAAGTTAACGGGATAATGTAAATGTAGCGGGCTCAGTTCTAAAGCTACAGGGAAGATACTCGTAACATAATTAAACTACAGGCTGCCGTCGAGCCCGGGCCCTTAATCGATCCTTCAGAGGTTGTAGCAGACAGTTTTACAGCTAGATCGAAGGTACTAATACGCTAAATTTTGGCGAGGAAATATTGTCATGGCCATTTTCAAAGGGGTCCCCTGACCTCTGACCTCCAGATGTGTGAACGAAAGTGGGTTCTATGGGTACCCACGAGTCTCCCCTTTACAGACATGCCCACTTTGTGATAATCACATGCAGTTTGGGGCAAGTCATAGTCAAGTCAGCACACTGACACACTGACAGCTGTTGTTGCCTGTTGGGCTGCAGTTTGCCATGTTATGATTTGAGCATATTCTTTATGCTAAATGCAGTACCTGTGAGGGTTTCTGGACAATATCTGTCATTGTTTTGTGTTGTTAATTGATTTCTAATAATAAATATATACATACATTTGCATAAAGCAGCATATTTACCCACTCCCATGTTGATAAGAGTATTAAATACTTGACAAATCTCCCTTTAAGGTACATTTTGAACAGATAAAAAATTAGTGATTATTAGTGATTAAATATGGACACTCATGCAATTAATTGCGATTAAATATTTAAATCAATTGACAGCTCTAAATAAATGATTATATGCTTCCATTCCTGACAAAATATTTTTCATCTTGTCAAACAAAAAAAAAAAAGGCAGTGTTATTTTCATAGCACGGCTAAATAAAATATAGATTTCTATGGATGAAACAATGGGCACTGTTTCAAACCGCAGCTATCACACTGCAGCATTATGTTTCATCACAAGTGCGAGTTATGAAAGTCATCACAAGCAGTCGCCTTCCTAAGTACCACCAAGGACACGGAGCATTGCTCACGCTCCCATTACACCTTAAATTAAACACCGAATGCACTTTGAATTGACTGAACTCTTAGCAGGTAGCCAGGAAGTGCAGGAAATGCGAAAATGTGCCAATGAAATGGAGCTTAGTGCAGCTCTAAATGCCATGAGTGCAGATGTCCCATGTGGGGGGAAGCCCAGTGTAAGAGAACACTGTTTCACAGACGGGGTTTACTCCTGCACTGTGATTGACAGCACACAACTGTGCAGGGTTTAACACAGACAGACACACATCTACAGGCTCTTTTATCACTAATGAAAACAGAATTTACCTGCTAATTGCATTTCTTACTTTGATTCACAGCTTAATTCTAACATACGCTAGTCTATGTTAGCCGACTTATTCCATCCGACAGGTTGCATACACCATTAGAAACAGAACATGAATAACAAAAGAAGGTGGCGTACTAGAGGCATGTTACACTACCGGTTTTACAGTAACATTATATGTTGGTACAGGGCCGATCACACCACACGTATGTCGGGTCCGTGTCCAAGTTTGTTCAGTCGGGGCGAGGTTTTGTCTTTCATTGTTTGAAACTAAAAGCCTGGGAATCTTCTCTCGCTCCTATAGATCACCACTCGTACCTTGAACCCACAGAGCCAGATGACCAGGAAATGGACTATGACAACATTTGGGAGTATGACCGCGATACGGGCATGATTCAGCCAACGTCTGGAATTTCGAAACAGTGGACGGGATTAGACTACGGGGCCGGGGGCCTCGGTGCCATGGCGACCCAGCAGAGATGGTCATAAAACAAAACAATAGCCCCGGCACTCGTCTGGACGTGTGCAAACAACGGATCTCTATCAGAAGGGATAATAGAGAGCCAACTAGCGCAGCCTGCGTTGCTCCTGCTGCATACAGTACGAACACACACATGAATGCATTGTTACATGTTGGATGGCGGAGCAGAGGAAGGACGAGGAACGGGCTAAAAACAACAACACTACGACAGCGATAACAGACAGTCTGTTTGATATGTAGCATTCGAGAGAGAAGAGTGTATATACTGTGTTATTTTTTTAACGTATTATAATAATTGCACTAAAAGTTTCACATGTAGTGCTGTTGTTTTTTTTAATATTTAAAGTATTTTCTAACATGCTGTCCAGTTTGTTCGGTTTCTATTTAAAGCTATAAACAACATTCCATCAGGGCTTGTTTTAGTAAAGGATGTATATTTTTGTAAATGTTGTAGATTTATTATTATTTTATTACGCTACATTACCAATGCAAATAGATGTGGCTTCGAACCGACTGCCTTAAAAGGTGCTAATATTACTAGCACAACCACGGTACTGTACCGATTACCTGTGTGGCTTCCTTTTTTCATTTTTGTTTGAGGTGTTTATTTATATTTGGAAATAAAACTGGAAAAATTAATCAAGTTTATCTCTGTTTTGTCTAATTCTAATGGGGATTGGGGAGGAAGGGGCTATACTGTATTTCTGGGGTTCTGGTGTAGCCAGCGGATATCCGGGCCAAAACTTCCTTTTCCGTGCGTTATTAATTACATATTACACGGCTGTGTTGAATACTCGATTCTGATTGGTCAATCACGGCGTTCTACGGTGTGTTATTTCTTTATAACAGACCGTTATACTGCGTAAGGGCGCAGTTCTGATGTCGGACTCTGGCGGACCCTTTTTGTGTCAAATTATTGATTTCTTGAGTAGGTAGCCGTGTAATAAGCGGGATAATGTACAGCTGGCATGTCATTGTTGTAAAATAAACCCCTTCAGGGCGATGAGAGACCTGCAGCATCGCCCTGTCGCGGGTTATTTCACAACAATGACCGGCTCGCTGTACATTATCCCTTACTTATTGTTTACACAAACATTCAAGAACATTGCGACAAAGTGCAAAATAACATTAAGACATACTTAAAACGGTCATAAAAACATAAAAACGTTAAAGATTAGAAAATATAGTATAACACACACGAGTACAAGTTATAGTGCAGTATAAGATAATTATTTGGTAAAATAAAAGGCAGCAGCAACAAACAAGAACATTTTAAGCTTTGATTTAAAAGAACTGAGAGTTGGTGCCGTCCTGCAGGTTTCTGGGAGTTTGTTCCAAATATTTGGTGCATAAAAACTGAACGCTGCTTCTGCATGTTTAGTTTTGACTCTGGGGACACTAAGCAGACCTGACCCAGATGACCTGAGAGGTCTGGATGGCTCATAACACAGCAGAACAGAGATTAAAACAATGATTACTGTAGAGCCCCCGAGAGGGAATCAGGGAGAATTTGAAATGCATCCAGTCGTGACATGAACTGTAAATTAAATCTAATCAGTTTAGTGTTTGTGCTGTGAGAACACTAACATCTCAACCGCAGGACACTTTATATTTTATAGCTCAGCTTTGCCATCTGCTGGAGAAACATCAGTATGATTGTTGAAGAGGGCAGGAAAAAGTCCGGGCTCTTACATGAGCTTACATTGCCCTCTAGTGTTTGAACGTTTCATCTTCATTGGAAAAACAAAGAGGCCGCACACATCTCAGAGAAACCGTTTACTGTAGTTAAACTGAAATACATTAACATCTCACAGAGCACAATCCTCTTGACAAAATACTGTACATTCATCTACAAAATCATCAAGATAAAATGCCATTCATAAATTACAAAACTGATACTGGCACAGAATACAGTCCCCCAAAATGAATTATACTTTTGTCAGGGTGGTTTGTTAAATTGCCATTTTGTACAGCATAAAAAATAGATGCTGAATAGATGAATATTTTGTAATTTTTTTTAAATTATTGTTATTGGAAATATTTTTTAACACAGTAGTTTTGTATAAAAGCATCTGCCAAATGAATGGAATGGAAACAAACCATCCTAAACAAGTTAATCCATTTATCACATGTCCATCTAACATCTCAACTCTGTACAGTTCTCTGAGTAAACCTGCCTCTAATCCTTCAGTAGACACACTGAAACCTTATTGTCTAAAGCTTTCTTTCTCATAAATACATGTCTCGTCTTGCCTTTGGTCGTTTTATATATATATATATGAATGTTTTCAGATGCTAAAGGTCAAAATGTCAGACAAATGAATCCAGCAAGAAGTAAAACAGATGCCCTTTTCTATGTCCATTCAATGGAGAGATCGATAAAACTTAAGATCTATGAAGCAATTAAAGTGCAAATACGTAAATGCAAACATGTAACAGCACATCAAACATTTCACAAATTCATGGAAGCTCTGAGGTCTGTCACTGGCTCAGATCCGGTGTTCAAGGAAGAATGTTTCCATTAAAGCGTGACGTATTTAGATGCAGTGACATCAAGAATCAGAGGAGGCGGTGTGATTCAATTTCTTCTCGCTGTCTGCCGCCTTCGTCTTGACGTATTTGCGCAGGTATCGGATGGCTGACAGGGCGCTTACATTCGCCAGCAGGACTGTGTGAGAGTAGATATTAAAAGTGAATCATCAAGTTACTCACGTACGACGGCGTATTAGTGCCATTGTAGGTATATATAAAAAAAAAAAGATTGTAGTCATAAATTCACAAGAAAAAACTTGGATATTCTCTGAGAATTTACAAGAGAAAAATTGCGAAATTACGTCATAAATTTACGAGAACAAAACTCCTCCTGAAAGATACATATATATATTCTCTTTCATGTTCTTAATGTGTTCTTTTATGAACATAAGTACTAGTATCATAGAAGTTACAGGAACAACTTCTACTTTTGAATACACAAAGGCGTGTGTCTTTTATTTCAGCACAGCTAACACTAAAAAACAACCGTTTAGAAGACACACTGCGTTACCATAGTTATACACTGACGCTTTGAAGTCTCACTGCGAAGGGAAAACAACACGGAAAAGTCACATAATATAACTGCTTGTGTTGAACCACAGATTATAGTGAATTGTGTCTTTATAGTTTGCTGTGGAGAGGGACGTCTGGAATATCCTGTGTAGCCTGCTACACCCGAATAAATAGATGAGAATGGATGAATGGAGAGTCCGCTACAATACAGACTGTAGGCCTATATATATAATGATAATATTATTTTGCATTGTGCAGTTCACGTTTCTGCAGTGTTTATCTGTGGCATAAGTGTGATGAGGTTGATCCAACCTTGCAAAGTGAAGCGATGTAGTTCCTAAACAAAAATAACCCACTATTTATTTATGTTTTTCTTGCAAATTTATGACTTTATAATCTCAGAAATGTGAGTTTTCTCTCGTAAATTTACCACTTTAATCTCAGAGAATATCCATTTTTTTATTGTAAATTTATGACTTTAATCTTGTAAATTTAGAGTTTTTTCTCTGAACATTACCCCACTACCCCGTTTTTTTTTTTTTTTTTTTTTACCTACAAAGGCCTTAATACGCCGTCATCTCAAGAGACTTTGCAACGCAGCGTTGAATTTATCTATTCATTTAAAGTTCACTTTTTCTTGAGGTTGATTTTATTTCAGTGCTTTGTTGATTTTACCTCAATATTTACTGGGAGACACATTTTTACATAATTAACAGACAGAGTGTGAACACTCCTTAAAAAGCTGAAATTAACTGATAGACATGAAATTCAAAGTCAAATGTAACATGAATAGAAACACAGTGACCGAATAAGCAACTGCTTTGTTATTTCAGTCTTTAAAAAATATTCACTATAACAGAAAACCTGCAAATCCTGCTTTTTAAAGTACATTAAATACTATATATTAACACACATACCAGCCTTCCAGGTATCTCCAACTTGTGGGTTTGCCGTCTTCAGCACCCACGAAGCAAACGCAATACAAACCAGACACATGTCTGACTGTCTGAGAGGCAGCAGGGAGGCATCCAACCCTTCAAAGAGAGAGACAGAGTGTTATAGAAAACACCTTAAATCATTAAGTGTGACACATAAAATGACAATACCAATCCACAGAGGAGTCCAGTGAGAGGTCAGGGGTATTATAATTGGCACTAACACACCAACAGCTGAGCACAAGCCCCCAGTAATATGTTGGAGCTTCCTGTTCTGTCACACTGTGACCCGGTCAAATCCCCAAACCTGCACAGATTACTGGTATGCTAACGTACAAGGCTGCTTGATGCTACTGATATCTGAAATTATGACTTGAGTGGCCTTGAAGATAATCCTCACAGGCAACTGCTGAACATTAGGCGCTATATTAGTAGCTTATAAATTATTATCTTAATTGTGGAAGTTCAAGGAGAAGGATTTACATAAAGAAAGTCGAGGTATTTTCATTTTTCTTCACAGCCAAACAAACTAGAGCGCTCTACTGGGAGCTTAGAGAGGACGCTCATTGAGTGAAGTCAAGTTATCACGTACAACCACTCCTCTTGGCTTCACCGCCCGCTACGTGCCTGCAGTCCAGTCGGTGTCATCAGACAGCTGAGGTCAAGAGAGTCCGTCCCGACAGACGATGCCCGGACTGTAACAGCTGACTGAGTGGATGACATATCCGACATTACAACCGTCCACGAGTGAGGAAAACACAAAGAGCTTCCAGTTTTTCCTCGCCAAAATTTAAAGTGCGTTATTTATTCTTCCCAAAAAGCTAGCATGACGTAATACACACTATTTTAAAATCCAGCAGTGAAGTATGTACAGGTTTGATTAAAAATAGTTTTTAAAAGGTATATGTATATATAATTGAAGAGTCTATAAATCTATTAGCGTTAGCTTTGTGATGGACCGGTAGCTTACCTGGATTCACAACAAGTCCTTATTTTGTTCTTAGAATCATCTAATTCAATTTAGAGTTGTTTAACGTTATTCACTATTTTAAGGCCTAAAAAGTTGAACTGAACTAAGAGTTGTGTTTCCATGGTGACAATCAACATCCCATGTTGACTACTGAAAAAGAAAATCTGGTTTGCTAACACATTTACACATTTGATATTCCTGCATAAAACATAACTTCAACGGTTACAATAAATCTTTATCTCTGCAAAGTGCTGTCAAATCATGAATTAAAAAATCTCTCTGACTGTCTGACTGTCTTTGTAAAATCAGACTCTGAGGGTCAGCCCATCTGCCTCATCTCGCCCAGTGCGTACTGGGATACACTTCATCAGGATGAGAGGGTATAAAGAATGGACGAATGCACAACTAGCATTTTGTGTGTTTCTCAACTGCTCATGAAGAAGACTTGTAAAAAGTATTTCATTACTATAACTCTGACTACATTTACAAGCACACTGATATTACACTATTAATCCAAATATGCCAATATGCTGAATTTGATAGGGGTCATGTAAACAGCATAGTCCGTTTGGATATTCTGAATTAGTCCTTATTCCAAATGGAGCATTTTCCATTTAAGACATGTGGGATATGCCGATATTAGTCAGGTTTTAGGAGCATTCTTTGGACAAGTATACAGCGCATTAGGAATATGTGTCTCAATTGTTGTTTTCACGGCAGGTTAATTATTAACATCCCTAGACAAAACCACTCAAATTGATGGTGTATGAAGATATTTCTACTTTAAGACATTATTTCAATGACTTACTTGGATTTGAAACAGCCATCTGTGAGTCCTCGTATCTGTAAGGCTGCAGCCCCAGAAGTGGATCAGGAAACCTCACGTCTTGATTTCCCAGAGCAATTATAGGATGAACCGTCTTTCCACGGGATCTGCCACTTTGCCTCACAGGTAGAGGGCTTGAGAGAGTCTGCTTCTGGACTGTAGATCTAGTCAAACCCATATTCCTGAAGGAGAATGTGGGTTTCCAAAAGAAATCCTGTCCGAGTTCGCTGTCTGTGAAGAAATTATCGTATATGTCTGTAGAACTCTGAGATGCGCTCGTCGTATGGCTGAACCTCGTCACCACCCTCACAGGACCGCAGCCATCTTCTTCATCAGAAGACTCATCAGACGACGAAGAGGACGGAAAGAAGTGATCGTACGCCTCGGGGAACTGTAGAGTTCTACTAGCTGAGCGAGAGCAGGAAAAGATGGGAACCTGCTCGTCTTTGGTCGGATGTTCTGCCGGGATGAGCGGGTAGAAGAAGCTTTCGGTGTCAAACTCTGAGAAGAAATGATCGTACGTTTCAGGGACAGAGTTTCCATCAGTGTAGCAGGTGATTATGTCGTCTGTGGCTGTTTCGCTGGGGATTGATTGCTTTCCCCTGAAGAGATACTGAAATATATCCATGAGGGAGATTCTGTAGCTGTCTGAAAATGAAGCCACGTCTTTGTCTCGCTTAGGCGTGTGTCCATCAGTGACATTCTCTACTTTTTGTAACTCTCCTTCGTCTACGGTTTGTAAAGTTTGGCCTTTCCTTGTGTATCCCAAAGATTCCAGAGCGGGTAGATTGTACACGCTTCTATTTTTAGAAAGATTTCTTTGAGCACCTTCAGGGAGGATTGGTTGAGAAATGTCCCTAACAGACGTCAACATCATATTCTCAGGGTAAATATCAGCCCCTGGACTCTCCCACGTAACACCTCTTGAAGAGGGAGAATCGACTGCTAAAACAGAACCTGATCTTGATTCTACAGAGATAGGATCGCTGGGTGTGTCTTCGTTGATTCCTTCAGGTTTGGACTCATCGGGTTGAGTAAAAAAGCCTGAATCCGTCATGGCGAACATGTCGGCCTCCTCGCTTTCCTGTAAAGGCGGGAGGGAACTGGGCGGCGCAGTTTTGCCGATCATTCGTAAACCCAGAATATCATTTATTGTCACCTTCTCCATCTCGCTCCAAAAAGAAGATATAGCGAACACTGAATGTTTTGAATCTGGTTGACATTCTGCTTGAGACGCCGTGATGACGTCTTCTGATTCGACCACTGAATCACATTTTGAATCCGTTGACACAGACTGACTTTTGGATTCAGATGTGCCGTCTCCTTCCTCATGTTTTGCCAATATTAACGATGTTTTTTCTCCTTGATCACTTTGACTGACGGATAAACAAGAACTTCCTGACGCGTCTGTGATATTTTCATTCGAGAGTGACGTGACAGATTCTGTGTCCAGAGTGCTGCAGGATGACACTGGTGTAATATGTGAAGGACTTGTCAAGTCTTCAGACGTGGACGAATTGGTTTGACTTTTGCCCGTTAGATGAATTTTACCAGATAGAGAGGGGTTCTCACTTTGAAGAGCCATTACTTGTGATGCTGCCAGTTCACTTCTCTCATCTATTGTGTTTTTCTCTGGCAAAACATTAAATTTGGATAATGTGAGAGGCACCAGAGGAAGTTCTGTTTGCTGTGCTGTAACATTTACATCTGAGCCGGAGGGACTTTGAGCCAGAGAGTTGCTGGTATGTTTTGTGTTGCGAGCGTCAGAACTGCTTGCAGACAGCGGAAAGTGACTCTTTTCCAGCGTAGATCTATATCGGTCCGTGTCTTGACAGTCAATTTCCAGCTGTTGTTGGGACTCAGCCTCTCTGTAACACAGTGTGTGGATGTCTCTGCCAGAATTTCCAGCCTCTACAGCCAGGACCGACTTAGCAGCGGATAGTTTGTCACATTGGCTGGCTGCCACAGCGGGATCATTTGACTCTGCACTCGGTAAAATACCGATCAATTTGACCTCTGCCGTACGAGATTCTGGATTTTGTTCATTTTCACAACAAATGGTAGCGACCCCTGGGTGAGGGTGCTTTCTGGCACAGTTTGCCGTTTCTGTGGCCACGTCTGATTTACCAGTTACACCGTCAGGAACTGAAACAGTCGATTCTTCTACATGTAATTTGCTGCATGGCTGTAAATGTGTTGCCACATTACCACTGTTGTTTGGTGCTGACACTGCTCGCTCATCGGTTTGACTCGGGGGGTTTACTGACCTATCATTAGTCGCATTGTTTTCAGCCGAGCCTTTAGAGCTTCCCTTTCTGACTACGCTCTCTAGTAAATATTGAGGAAGATAATTTACTTTGGTCTCCTTAGCAGACATCGTCACTGGCAGATTGCTGGCGGCTGAATATATAGGTAAAGAAGAATATTTTTGAGGTCTGTGTAAATAAGATAAATGAATATCCTCAGATAAACACAGACCTCCTCTCCATGCACGCTGTTCGTCCTCTGAGTCACTCTGCTTGACTAAAACCTGCCTCTCAGATCCGTGCACACTCTCAGCTGGCTCCGCACTGAGTCGCCTCTTTTTCCTTCTCTTTCTTTTGACAGAGGGAGATGGAGACGACTGTTGGCTCGCGGGTTTGATTGTACGTGTTGCGTCTGACTGTAAACCTTCAGGGTCTTCCTCCCTTTTAACGTGTGTCACCGTTTCTTGATTACTTGATGAATCGGCGCTACACTTTTTACTGAGAGTTCGTGTTGACGAATCTTCCCGCTTATCATCCAGAGGTGCGCACATTTCCACCGTTATCGCTCTGTCAGTGTGAGGTGTTGTTGTTTCTGAGCGGACAATCACCTTCGGTGAGTCATGAGACTGATTCAGCCGTGCTGCCTCATTTACTCTGGTTTCTGTGCAGCCTTCCTCTCTGATGAATGACCTCGTTTCAGGGCACGCTGATTTGTTGGTCTTGAGCTGTAACTTACTGGCTGCAGGTTCAGGGGAAATGTTGGAACCAGGCACGTCTTTTTTCACTGTGTTTATGTTGCTGATGGTGTCGACAGGCTCCACGCTCTCGTTGCCAACTGCTGTTTCACCACTGGCAGGCAGAGAGTTTAACTTGGGGATGTTTTTTGGCAAAGAAGTGCTGCTGGCTTGCTGCCCATCACCACACCACTCCTCCTCGCGCATTGCCTCTCTTCCTCTTTTTTTCCCATCTCTCGCTTGGCTTGGCTCAGCGGGCCTCTCAGCCTCTGTGAGATTTTTCAGCTTTTCAAAGAATATATTGACAGACTGCAGGTGTATGTCCTCCTCGCTGCCCGAGAGCACGCTCTCCATTCCGCCGAC
>CAKALG010013104.1:0-11733 GCA_916700815.1 Helicolenus hilgendorfi
GATTGAGAGCAACCAAACTAACCACTGTCAGATTAAGCCCAATTAAAAATGTTGCTGAATTCTGATTGGTGCATTGTAGCATGTGACATCATCTTTTTCCCACAAAGCCCCGCCCACTTCAAATCAGTTAACAGAGCATAGAGAAGAAAATAAAACACAAACCTCTAATTAATGTGAACTAACAAAAATTGCTTTGGCAGAGAATAGTGAGTTCATGTTTGAACTTTCATCCATCACACAGAGTAAGAATTAGCTGATAAAATAAGTTTCTTAGGGCCTTTAACCCATTTATGTACCTGATACCATCCATCCATCTTCAACCGCTTATCCGGGATCGGGTCGCGGGGGCAACAGCGACCGCTGTTGTACCTGATACATTTAGCTATAATACAGTCCTCCATGAACTTGAAGTTAAAATCTAATCAGCCATGGTGGAATATAACTAAGTACATTTACTCAAGTACCAAACTGATGAATAATTTTGACATACTTGTACTTTATTTGAGTATTTCCATTTATACTTCACCTCCACTACATCTCAGAGGGAAATATTGTTCTTTTTACTGCACTACATTTATTTGACATTTTCTTTTTACATACTTATATAAACATGACATTCTGCTATGATATGATGCAGTATTATACTACTACTAAAATTGGCTCCACATTGAAAAACTACAACATCAAAAAGCTCTTGTTAATGATAAAAACAGAATAGCATAATATTCTAGAAGAAATATAATACTTTGGAAGGAGCCATTGTGCATACTTTTACTTCTTTTCTTTTACCATTTTACATTTGGCTGATAATGCTTCTGCACTTTAACTTTTAATTTTGGACTATGGCATTTTTACTTTAACTTAAGTGAAGGATCTGAGTACTTCCTCCACCACTAGTAATCACTTGATAAAGAAAATTAATCTAGTTTCAGACCTGAAGAGTCTGTACACTTTCTAACCACAAGGGGGCGACAATGCAGCATTATTGTTACATTACAGTTGTAAGTGTTTCATAACTCACCCTTTACCCTCTGCACATACTCAACTTTTATTATGCAAATATGAACAGATCTCTTTGACTCAACTATGTTTTTTACAATTTCAAATGATGTCACAGAAAAATAATCACAACAGCAGGGAGAGGAGTGTTCATGAATTGACTCCAGTGTTGTGTGCTCAATCTTCATCCATCAGAGGTCACCGTGCAGAAAGCATCATAACGAACTCTGCAGAGGGAGACAGAGACAGCAGCAGATCCACCGATAAGGACTAATGAAACTCTAATATCATAAAAGGGACAGCATGAGATGCAGCTACATCATTTTCAGCCATCATGTACTGGAAACTAACACAGCAACATGGTGTGATGTAATGACAAAATCCATTATCACAGAGTTAATGAAAAACTGAAGCAGTGACGGCGTGGTATATCAAAGGGAAAAAAGGATACGGGAGCATTTTAGTGGAAATTTAAATACAGTTTGGGTTTTTTGTTCTGCTGCTGAAGCAAAAGGACAGATTTTCTGGATAGGCCTAGATTTAAAAGGATATCAACTCCAATACTGACAGTTTCTGTTCATCTCTTAATCAGTAATCACCACTTGTTTCAGCTCCCTGTAGCCATTGTTGCACATTCACTTGTCAATCAGGACAGCTATTGATGTGTCCTGTCAATGAAAGCTAGCTGCAGACAGCTTGAGGCAGGTTTCACTAAATCAATCCAGTCAATCATGTCCTCCATTTCCCATTGTCCTCCTGAAGCGCTTTGCTCTGAAAGACTTCTGATTGTAGGTGTGAATCTATTGATTGACTGAGTACTAAAGCTTAATTCCAGATTAACCCACTAACATTATCTCTCGAGGTACCTCTAACCATTTTCTATAAAAAGAAGTAAACCGAGCGGAACAGCAGCAGACACTCGAGTCTGACCTGGACATAGAGAACGATCTTCTCACTGCTGCTTGTTTTCTGCTCATGTGTGGCCGAGCTGGACAGATCAAACGCTGCCCTGGGGGGTAATTGATGATAATGAGCAGCACCTGCTTATTGATCTCTTCTGGAACTGACACGCCTATTCATATGTTCCCGATAATTGTAATTGATTGGATTGCTAAGACAAGACAAACTGGAACACACACCTCTGAGCCCTTTGTGTGCTCCAGCCTAATCGTATACTCATGTGGTGTTGATGGCACATGTGCACATTGGCGTGATTGTAATTGTTTATGTGTATGTCCCATTGTGTTGTTTATTTGCTTTGCGAGGTAAAATATGGTAATGGAATTTCTGCAAAGTCCTTGAGCTGTCCAAGTATGTGTTCTTTGTGCGACATGTGACAGGTGTCCAGGCGTGTGTATTGATTGGCTTAATGCACTCCTGATTAGATTGGATTGGCCCTTGCAGCTAACCCACCTTGACTCAACCATCCCTCCTTTCCTAGCTCACCCTTTTCCCGCCTCATTTCAGACCCATTTTCTCATTCAGGTCTCCTTCACCCTCGACCCATTCCGATGACATTCATTGACCCCTCTGCTTCGTCCTCCCTAGTTCGCTCCAGCTGGTACCAACCTTTTTTTGTCTTGTACTCGCACAGCCCTGTCAGATGCAAACCCCATACATCATGTTCCAAATGTGATATGAATGGATTAATTACTGGATGTTTCTGTTCTGAATTTATGCTAAAATGGCTACTGGATTAACAGAAATGTGGATGTTACAATAATTTATCCAGTATTTTAGCAAACTATTTCAATAGTTTTTCCGTTACTTTTAGCTAAATATTTCAACTACTCCATTAGGCCTACTTTAATTATACTATCCATTGACATTAACTATCTATTTCAACCATCTATTGATTACTTTTAATTATTTTGGCTCCTCTGTTTGCTTGTTAATTCACACACTCAACTGACTCGTGGTACCTCGTCCACAGGATCCGTCATTTCCATGCTTCCCATCTATTGTCTATGTAAGCAGCAGTGCAATGCATGCTGGTGGCGCAGCGTTGTGTCGAGAGACGGACCGTCAAGTTGACTGCTCATCATTTGCATAAAGTCAAGATGAGGTCTAGGCTACTTTATGCAAATCCAGTGCATCTCCCGAAAACTTTTAAACTTACAGTTGTCATTGTAAAATGAAGACAGATTCAGCAACTATGAGCAAAAATTTCCAAACGAGCCGCCATGTTGGTTCCGGTTTGAAAGCTGGGAGCAGCAGCCCCACGAGTGTATGCGTTCATCAATCAGGTGCCTGGTTCATAGTGCCTAATGGTAGCCCATCAAGCTATCAATGCTGGGAAGCGATGCGGCCTTTAGTGTCCAAAAAAACATCCCCGTGGACACGTACCATCAGGATGGGTTGCTGGTTATTTTAAAGGCATAGTGAGAAAGATTTGTCGGTTGAGGTTTGTAAACACAATATTCAAAATTGGCCCCTCCTCCTCAGCTCAACGAGGGTTACGGTGCTCGCCAACCCCAGATTCACTCTCGTTTTGGAATGAGATTTGTCTGCTTGGTGTAGCCTCGCTATATCGCCTCACCATTTTTGTAGCTTCCTCTTAGATAGATAGATAGATAGATAGTAACTTTATTGATCTCGAGGGAAATTCAAGAATGCATGCATCTTGGATGCGTGCTGACGATCTGGCACCTGGTCGCTACGTTTTTATCATTTTAACAGATGTTGATGCCAAGAAATGTCCTGAACACAGCAAAATGAAAGAAAAGAGAAAAATCTAGGCGGAGTCAGCATCTCTGCAGATACAGACACTGCCACACACTTCTACAGGGTCATAAGTGATGATTGAGAGGTATTGTCTTTGTATCAGTCTATACATTGTTTTTTAGGCAAATCCTACTTATTGTGCCTTTAAATTTACATCACACTAATTTGTAATACTATTTAGCTATTTAGTTTCCTACTTAACACAAATATGTGGATTTTTTTTTCTCAAAATCATTTTTTCAAAATCACAGTGTCCTTTTTGTTTGGTTGAGTTAGTTGAATTTATTTAGGTATTGGTTGCTCTTTCCATGTACCCTGTGGCAACTGCATAAGTACCCCTTGGAGTACAAGTACCCTTGGTTGGGTATAACTACTGTACATCCCCCATCCCCCTCATTGTTTCTATGTATTGCTTTAATGTCCTCTCACACCTTGCCTGCAGTCTATCCCCTACCCACCAACAGTCCCCAACCGCTCACCATCAAAGTCAATGGTGCCGTCTTTGTTGAGGTCAATGTCGCCGAGGATCTCCTCCAGCTCGCCTTTCTTCAGCTTCTCCCCCAGGAGGGTCTTCATGCCCTCCTTCAGCTCATCAAGCGTGATCTTTCCATCGCCATCACAGTCAAACTGAGTGCCGTTAGTGGAGCGCAATGAGGTGGGTGACATGCACATGTAGTGAGTGAGATCAGAGATGAAGAGGATCAGAGATGACACAAGGAATAGAGAGGGGGAAGAACAGCATTACACATTTTTCCGTGCTGAAGAGGAGGGTTGACATTGATTACAGTATCATGTGATGAATAGGGGAGGAGAAAGACAGACACAGACAAAGAGATTCAGAGATGATGTCATGCAAAAAAAAAGAGTTTCACATTCACAGTGTACAGTTACAACACGAGGTCCCTGGAAGTCTGAAAACAGCTTGAGTGTGCAGATGGGGCAATGCTGACTCATGAGGTGTTAGTACTGAAGTGAGAAAGACTTTTAAGTGACTATGAGGAGCTGAGTTGAGATGAGTTGAAAAAAATTATTCACGTTCGTCAGAGTCAACTGAAGTTGTGGAAGTTTCTGTTCAGAAGTAGTTGAGAGCTAATTCATTATCCCCCCACTAATGGATTCAAAAGTCAGAACATCTAGGTCTTTGACAGCACTAGCCAGGACCTTGACAGTGATGCACTTGTGATTAAGAAACTCCAGATACCAAGGTAGATGACTATGTAGCCTTGCATTCTCAAAATAGAGGACACATTTTAAAACCTTTTAGTCAGAGGAATGATGCTCTTGGCGTCTTGCCTACAGGCTTAATGATAAAAGCTTGATCTATTAAATCTGCAGTGGGCAAACATGTTTTGGCATCTTTGGGCAAAAAATCCATAATAAACTTTCAGCATATTGTTATTCAAGTGTTCTGAGAGAAAACTAGACTTCTGCACCTCCTCATGGCTCTGTTTACAGGCTTTAAAAGATCATTCCTATTGGCTGTGCTCTGGCTGGTGGGCGGTGCTTGGTATTTCCTCAACTGGTCTCTCTCTGATCCACCTTCACCATCAGTTGGTTGCAATCCCCTCACTTCACCCCTAGATACTGCCAGATCCTACACACTGGACCTTTAAGAGATTTCAACGTTTTGTTCTACAATATAAAATATGTCTGTAAATATCCCACTCGTGAATTTTGAAGCTTTTTTGTGTCTTAAAAAAGGCAGTTGCTAACAAGTGGCTAGATGAGACTACTTGGCATCATCACGCCGACTCGTCTGACTTTACAGCCTTGTTGTGTATACTCATGTTCATGCGACCGTGGCATTGTTTGTTTATAGCCTAACGTTAGATTTTTACTCCTGGCAATTGCATTCACGCTTAAAAAGTCATAAAAGTGGTGTTCATATGTGGAGATTATCACAAAATGTGTTAGTATCATAAATGTTTGTTTTTAATTAAAACATTTTTTTTATTTGTCATCACTTTAATTTAATACATTAATACATTAATACATTAATACCTTCGCTGAGGCAGCTTATGTCCAATTTCCCCCCTTGCTATTAATAGGAGCCCGAATGTAGTCAAACTAAATCCAGCACTTGTGTACCTGCCTCTGTATTGACGTCAAACAGAACAACTCAATAGACCTCCAGACCAATGAGACACAAATGAACAGGGGAGTCAAAGAAGTGTAGAATATAAAAGGTGGCACTTTGGATGGCTTCTTAAAAACATCATCAATATGAATATTTCCCTTTCCACTTAAACCCTTTTCCTCTGTAGCCAGCCAGCCCTCTTCCCTCAGACTTGTTTACAAGTAAGAGTCATACACTCTTGGTGCTCTCTAAGGAAAGGTCCTGTTGCACACTTCAAAGTACCGTCACGGCACCAGGCCCCTTTCACTGACTTGAAGTTAAACTTCTTTAGTGTTCCTAGCCGTGGACCTCTCACCTGTTTGAAGGCGCAGCGGAGCTCCTTCACCCCGACCATATGAGCCGTCTCAGCCAGCATCCTCGGCCCCATTAACTCGCAGAAATCATCAAAGTCCACATGACCACCCCCTGCAGAATGACAGAGGACACACATGTAGGTGTAGACACACACACACATGCACAGGTTGAATACCAAGTAATAACTTCTATGCCTTCCTGGAGTGTCTCTGCTAGACATATATATATTCATGCATTATAGTTGTCAGGGGATATTGGTACATGCAGTAGGTCTTATCTGCCTAGTAACAGTTGTGGAAGAAGTATTTAGATCCTACACTTAAACCTGCATTCATTTATTTATTTCGCTATTTTTTAAGCCATTTTGGGGCTAAACAAGCGAAAATCTATCACCTTGTAAAGTCATTATGGTGAACATGTCAGCAAACAGTTGCTTATTTACACATGAAGTAGACACGAAGCAACATTTGGAGTCTTGTTTGACTCTCCTTTAAGCTCTGTTTTTGGTCTCCACCAACTCCTGAGAGATATATCTGGCTTTTTAGCTACTAAATGTCCACCAGCTAACTCGTTAACTTTGTCTGTTTTCAATTTGGTGCGGGACAGGTCACTTACAGTGAGTTTTAAGAGCTTTTTCACTGAAAAAAAGTTGCCTCCAGCATCTAAAAACAAAGTTTATGAGAGCTGTAAACCAAAACAGTAAAGTTGCGGGCCATAAAAAAACTAAAAAATGAGCTGGAAGATCCTTAAACCCTCGATAGAGCTGAAGGGGACGACAGTGTTGTTAGTGGTGATAACTCTCTTTTTGGGTTCATCACTGAGCGACCCCTTTCAAATTGGGCTACATGTAATAGTTTGATCAACACAATTCAGCAATTCAGCTCAGAAAAAGTGTTCAGTGCAAAATGTACTGAAGTATCACAAGTAAATATGCTGAATGTACCCTTTCAGTATGTTATACATTTCTGATGGCAGACTACTGTAATACTACTACATACTTCTAGGTATATTCACTTCACAAAAGGCCCAAACAAAAGGTTAGGTTACCATTACACTGAGTATGGGAGGCTAGAGGGATATGTGTTAATTTACAGTAGATTATAAACTGTCAATAGTTGGAGACCCAGTGTAACTATATAATACGGTTGTACTCTGTTGTTGAAAAATAGGTTACAGTTATTATTGCATGCCTAATAATGTTAGTTTTCCTTTTACCCTGAGTAATGTATCCATTTTTTAGCCACTCTCACCATATTCAGAACAAATAGCCTAATCTAAACAGACCAGATGGGCTGCAGCAGATGATATAATACTCATTACAACCATAAGAGACTTGAGGCTTTACTTGGACTTGCAAAAAATGACTTGTGAGCATCTCTGCCCCACACCAATCTGAGGTCAGATTAGGGGTCTGCATCCAGCAATTTAAATGTGACAATCCAATTCAGAAAGTAAACAGGGTTTGAATTTCTCTTTTAAACTCTATTTTTTCTTTCTTTATTCAACTATTTCTCTTTTCTTTTCTTTCATGTGCAACGCCTCAGGAAAGACTGAAAGCGCATGCCCTTGCCCCAATATTTGAACAATTATAATCTCTTGCCCTTTTCTGTGACGGCCAGCTTTTCACCTCAACTTCCACTGTGGCCTTTTGGAAAAGCTGTAAACAATTTTGACTTCCAATGGACAATATATCGTACACACTACTGGTTCATTTCAAGCATACCTTTGGTTTACAAAGGTACAGTAGTGAAACCTCTGCACACTGTCAACACTAAGTTTGTTGAAAAAGTGTTTGAGGGATCTTTCAGGTCGGTAAAGGTATAACATGTATATTTTAAACATGTAAATCAGGGGCCTGTTTAAGGCATAGGTCATATAAGCGGTTGCCAAGGGTGCGTTATCTCCCTCTAAAATATACAGTATATAGTGGGCTACAATGGAAATATTCAAAGCACAAGTAGTGTACTTCAATATTGTATTTAAATGCAGTATAAAGGTCGTACTATGCTACTGGCCTTTCCTGACTTAATGCCGAGCTTCGTGTGAATGTCCTCAGTGCATGGAGACGATAACAATGCATTCATCCATCTGCTCATTATGATTCCTTCAACCCAGTTAGAACCAGTTTTATTTTGTTGGATCCCCATGGTAATTATCAACACAGACTGATACAATGGGAAGGCTCATGTTATTAGTTTGACAAAAGACAGGCTTATTTGATAGTGTTAGACCAATAGACTCAGCCTGTTTTCATTATCTGAGCCTTCGGTGGATGTGAAAGACTGCTTCAATAAAGCCATGCGGTCAATTTGTGGTTAAAAAATGTAATCAGAGTGTCGGGACTGTTGAGGATGAGAATCAAACTGTGCTTGCTGAAGGATCCTGAAATAAAAGACCATTAATTTCTATGATTTTTGAGTTAGCAAAGAATATGCACACTTGCCTCAAGGTGCGGTATAGTTTTTGGCTGACTGGCTTTACCCGGCAGTCTTTGGGGGATTCCTGACACCTCCTTGAAGAATTGTGCCTTAAGTAGGTCAGTTTATAATCTTGAAGGGGAAAACTTCTCCCCAAAGTCTTGGAAGATTATTAATATTTTTTAATTGATAGTGCAACTCTAGTTATATATCAAAAAAGAGGGAATTTCATGGTATTAATGGCTCTGTAGGGATTACACTTCAGAGATTAAACTAGGGACGTCTAAAGCTCATTCTACCTCATGGGTCAAATTAAGGCATCAGTGAACACATGAATAATTCATATGACACAGTATGCAACATAGCAGAAAATATTAAATGTAGTCACTGCTACCAATGCCCTGATGTTATGAATATTTCTCTTAAAGTGCCCCTTTAAGGTAGAGCTATAAAATGCTTTTCTACACAATTTGAAGCATGCTTCAAATAACACAGCACATAACAGACGCATCACATATTGTGCTTCTGCATGTTCCACCTATACATCAAAGTTCTAGTGTGTAAAGCAATTCAAATCCGGGTACCAAAGGAGTAAAGTGGCAATGAGAGATGATTTTATACACATTTCCCTGCAGTTCAGCATGAGGTATAAGGCTCCGCATACGGTGCACATCAGATGGGGACGTTTACGGGACTTTAATGTGAGGTTAATGCAGCGGCGGCTCTCATTTTCAAGATCCTTGCTGTAGTCATTCTAACCATCAAATCAGGAAGCGATGTACACCTGGGACACCCAGGTGAGGCTAATTAACTGGCTGGTAGGACAGAAGCCAGCTGCACTCTGCTCCCTGAGGATCACAGCTGAGAAACACACCGCCGTACTGTAGCCAACGTGATGCAGAACAATTACACTGTGGACCCAAAGTCCAATATTTAGCTCATCATCAGTGTTATTGTCCTCAGGGCTCGATGCTACATTACGTTTTTAAATAGATCCTGAGTTTTGGCTATTTTTCAAAGCAGGCACATACACATACAGAAGTCTCAAAGACAATATCAAAATGCCTAATATTAATTTCACACACCTGGTGAACAGTGTGTAACATCTGGCGGCATCTAGCGGTGAGGTTGCAACCTCTCCCGTGTGCTAACGTGTAGAAAACTGCGGTTACCGACGTGCAAATGTGAATGGCCCTATCTAGAGCCCGTTGTTGTAAGAGTAGTGTAGGTCATTTGTCAGTGCGTAGAGTGTGTATATGAGTGATGAAGTAAGAGAGAGAAAGAGAGAGCAGTGGCAAATGTATGTGAGCGAATAAGTGAGCAAGTGGAGCAGCGGACAGAGTTAGTTTAGCTTTGAAAATAATCAGTGGAGTGACGGTGTTTAACTCCAGAGCGAGTAACGTTATTGACTCTGGCCCAAGCAGGAAAAGTTAACACAGTGGTTTGTCCGTTCTGGGGTACTGTAGAAACATGGCGGACTCCGTGAAGAGAGGACCCGCTCCCTATGAAGATATAAACGGCTCATTCTAAGGTAACGAAAACACGACGATTCTGTGATTCAGTGTTTATACACTAAAGAAAACATACTTATTAATATCATATTTCTGTCAATAGATGCCTCTAAATGTTACACACCGGTCCTTTTAAAGGGTTTGTTCAGCCATTTACAAAAACAAAACAAATAGAAATAATTACTCATCTCTAACGCTGTCTTGCCACGTTTATTTGTCTACATTTTGAGTTATCTGAGTCTGAGATGTTTGTCTCCTCACCAAAACAATGGTGGTGTTTACAGCATAAAAAATGACAAAACACCACATCAACAGCAACATCTCTTCCCAAAAACAATGTTCCCATTACTCTGGATTATCCACAGGGCATCCTGTCAACAGTTAACATAAGGAGTATTTACTCACTAGAAAATTGAACAAATAGGGCAACAAAAAGATGGCTAGATGCCATTAAAGATAAGTAAGAACGTATTTTATTATAAAATTAAGTCCAACTGAGATTAGTCATCCCTTTTTGAAGTAAAAAAAAATTGAGTAAATGTACTTAGTTACATTCCACCACTGTGTTTTTAATGTGTCGTTAATAGTTTTAATGTTTATAACAAAGTAATTTTTGATAATTATTTAGGTAAACGTTGGGGTAATTTGGCAGAAAAGACCTGTAAAATGAAGTGTTACCTAATTTTTATTATTATTAAAAGGAAGAAAGAAAGGTCTTTGTGGAAATATCAGAAATGCCCCTTTTCCTCTGAGCTGGAGGGGCGTGTGTCTGTGTTTGATTGACAGCTTGCAGGATGAGTCTCAGCTCCTCCTCAGCAGAGCAACCAGAGACAAACTAGACTAAGTTGAGCTGTAGTTTACTGTACAATTCGTGTGCAGAGAGTGTTTGAAGCAGTGGCATTGAAGAGTTAAGGACCACACCAGCATTTAAAAGGATTGACATGACATTTACAGGTAAAGCTAACAACATGCTGTTTAATGTGCTGCAGCTGAGCAGCTAATGAGCTACATATAGCCTGCGCTTCGTTTGATTGGTCACTCCTTCAACAAGATAGAACAAGACGTGTGTGCATGTTTGTAAGTTAGATAAGAAGGAGACTTCAGCAGGAAAGCTAATGTGGCTCTTGTGTTGTGTAGCAAGCTGTTGCTGTCTGGCTGTTTGTTTTTGTTTTTTTTCACACATAAAACATGTGATATATAGGTACAACCGAATGCTGAATAAGACGTTTTTAGGCAACCGAAAAGGTTACCATTCTTTCACACACACATACTGTGGAGGCAGAGGTGCATACAGTATGTGCATTGTAGCGGACAGCGGTGTGGGTAGAGTGTGACGTCACCATGTGTAAAAGAATTATCTTTCATGAACTGAAAACACACTGTGAAAGGGTTAAAGTTGTAAGACGAAAACACGGACAACGCCGTGGTAGCGACCTGTCAATCACAAGGTAGCCACCACCTAAAGCATCCCCTGCTTTATGGTCTATTTGACTCTAAATGGGACCATAATTTACTAAATGAACATCATGCTGTATTGAAGAAGACTTGAAACTAGCCATAACCATGTTTACAATGTTTACTGAGGTTATAAATCAAATGAGAAGTAGGGTCATTTTCTCATAGACTTCTATACAATCATTCTTCTTTTTGC
>CAKALG010013112.1:0-11844 GCA_916700815.1 Helicolenus hilgendorfi
TCTACCTGAACACCCAGTCCCCACCGCCACCACTAGCAACCAAGCGGGTACACCGGTACGGAGTGCCTCATCCTGTGAACGACTCAACAGGTGAGTCTTTAGGTCATTTGTCAAGTAAAGAAATGTAATTCATGAAAAGTACATCCAGATAATAATCATTGTCAGTCCTATTTAACGAAGATGAAGCAATAGGCAATGGTGACTCATGGTAATCTCTTTTTAATATAGGTAATGAGTACAAAACAGTGTAGCAGTTATTTTAAGGAAGTTAACCAACTTTAGATATAATCACACCTGAGACTTGTGTCACGTTTCAGGAAGCAGCTGTCATGCAGTAAAAAGCAGCGAGGCAGAGCAGCGGAAGAGTATCTGTGGTTTCATTTTGTGGTGTCAATAGAGGCTCTTAGTATTTCTGAAAATGTTAGTCATTGTGTTTGTGGGATCTAAAAATGTCCAACCATGAATCAAGCGGAGTAGCTTCTCAAACTCAAGACTGGGGATGGTTTTAAGTACTTTCACGGCTTAGAGCTACTACGAGGAACTTTAATTTTAGTGGTCCCTATGGACGATTTCAGAGCACCAGCTTTAATTTTACTGCAGCAGGGTCTGACGGTCTGCCCCATGCAGGTTCTGCTCAAGTATCCTGGGGTTTGTCAGAAGACTGCTCAAATAATATGCAAAATATGATGTAGATGTAATTGCCAAGCTGACCATAGTTTGTAATCTTAGTGGCAAGAAAAGTGCGATAAAAAACAAGCTTTTCAGTAAATGGCATAGAACAAAAGGCAGTAGTAAAAAAGAGATACAAAAATGCCAGTTAGCCACAAATGTTTGTAGTAGTACTACTGTATTAGCAGCAGTAAGTAGCATGTTTGGTGACAATGTGTCAACTAAAAACAGGTGCTTTCCAGCTGCTTGGATGGAATCCCTGGCTCACTGGTTGACCACACCCCTGCTTAGCACTAAATGAAATGTAGATTCAGTATGAGAAGCAAATAGCATTTTCAGTTTGTCTCTCACATATCCTGCCCTCAGACACCCTGTGAAGCAGGACTCCATGGAGTCTCAGCTAAAGAGAATGGACGACACGCGGGTGGATGCTGACGATGTCGTGGAAAAGATTCTCCAGAGTCAAGACTTTACACCCAGCCTCCTGGACTCCAGTGCTGAAGGTAGGCTACACATCCAGAGAAACAGTCAGGTGTCTTTTATAGAGTCTATTGGAATCGCCATATCTTCAGGTTTTAATTCTTCGGGGTGTCAATGACTACGTTTACATGCACAAAACATTCAGTTTTAGAAGAAGACAATATTCCTACTAAGCTGTTTACATGGCTAATGAAATTAAATATTGCACTAATATTCCTGTTTACATGCAGCTGTGCATACTCTGACGTACACGCCAGTGGTAGCAGTTTTCTGCCGGTGGAGGACTTGTTTGACCGTGCGAACAAAGCCTCCCCTTTTCATTCCTTCAAACACCTTCTTGAAAAGGTCGGCGTTATAATATTTGTGCATATCCAAAAACCTGTTGCTATTCAAGTCTTTCATAATGTTTAAAAGTGGGGGTGTTTCTTCTTCCGACCAGAAACATGGGCTTTTCTTTTGGGCATGCATCTCTGCCCCAGCCTTGTAAACTGTTGCCTAGTTGGTTTGTGTACAACTCACAGAGCTGGACGTAAACAGGAAAGAGGCCGTGTGTCACAAACTGCAGTAAAAACCCCACATTCCTAATGCGCTGTATACATGTCCAAAGAATGCTCCTTAAACCTGAATAATATCGGCTTATCCCACATGTCTTAATCGGAAAATGCTTCATTTGGAATAAGGCCTGATTTGAAATATCCAAACGGAATATGCTGTTTACATGACCCGTATCAAATTCAAAATATTGTCATATTTTGAATAATAGTGGAATATTAGTGTGCATGTAAACACAGTCAATGTTGCGTATGTTCCCAGGCAGATTTTCCCCATCTTGTATTGTCTCTTCAAGGAAAGGTTAAAGTTACAAAAAGTTATGAATTCTTGAGTTAGGGCCAAAAATGTGTTTTGTGAGGTCACAGTGACCTTGACATTTGTCCAACAAAATTCTAATCAGTTCATCCTTGAGTCCAAGTGGACATTTGTGCCAAATGAGAAGAAATTCCCTCCAGGCATCCCAAGATATTGCGTTCACGAGAATGGGACGTACAGATAGACAACACAAAAACATAATGCCTCCAGCCAAGGCTGTCGTCGGCGCAGAGGCATAAAAATGCCAAGCATTCGCTGGTTACAGCTTCTCCAATGGGAAAATTTGCAACTTTTTTCTCTTTTAAATAATTGTACATTTAATACTTTGGAGTTCTGGACTGTTAAAAATGTTACCCTGGGAATTTGTGATTACCATTTTTTTACCCTTTATATACAAAAAAAAATACTAAAAGAATTAACTATGGCTGCATCTAACGATAATTTTCATATTTTTTTAATCTATCGATTTATTGTCTCGATTAATCTATTAATTATTTAGTCTATAAAATGTCAGAAATTTGTGAAAAATGCAATCTTTCAATTTGTATCAATCAATCATTTGTTGCAGCCATTGTCTGTAATAGGACTGTATGTGTTAAATCCATAGCTGCTTTGCAACACAATAACTAACATGACAGTACTGTGTTACCCCACGAGTCAGTCTGTGTACTTTGAGGAGTAGGGCATTGTTTTTCTTTCCAAGGTCTCATCCAGCTCAAAGCTAGGAAAAGAAAGCCGCTGTCAATACATGATTATTTATAGATCGCTTAGCAACTGACTGCTCCTCATGACAAGAATTGTACAGGAGGCTGTGGGAGCTCTCTGTCTGTACTGAACGAATGTTACTACAATTGTGTTTCAGAGGAAGGCCTGCGTCTGTTTGTTGGCCCTGGGGGAAGCACAGCCCTGGGAAGCCATCACCTTCCCACCAGGTGAGCACAGGATATTCACTGAATTTAACTCATATTGAAATGATTTGTTCCTCGTAGTAGATGGAGAAGGTGGAGCTAGTTGATTAAGTCTTTTGTCAAAGGTTCAAACCATTATTGGGGCTTCCAAATTTCTCTGGATAAGAGTACAATAACTGCTGTCGAGGAGATTTTTTTGTTTTACCATTTCAGCTTTTATTGCCACATGGCTCTAGGGATGGAAATATCCGTATGACGGTTGGTCAGCCACTTTGGTTCAGACTGCCATATCAACAACTAGTAGATGGATTGCCATGATATTTGTATTATAAACCTTTGGCACCATCATAAGGTTGACATTTTTGGTTTGAGTGAAACATCTCAACAACTATTGGACAGATTGCCCTGACAATTTGGTGCGAACATTTAGGCTGAATTGTAATCATCGGGTCAAAGTTTCAATTTTTCCAGTACTTAAATTTATGACTACATAACTACCTAATGACATTACATAAGCAGATAAATGTACATATAAGGCCAGGTCATGCTGCAGAGTATTTGCTGTTTGTTTGGGTGAGAAAAGGATTCAAGGACACTTTAAAAGGTGCACTATATCAGAGAGTGGTGTGAGACGTTTACTGATATAACTATTTGTAAGACAAGTGGAGCTAGATAAGTAGGGATAACAGCTGGACTACTAAGCAGGTCATGACATCAAGATGATACTGCCTATCAAACCAGTGGGGCCAGCCACAGCAGTTAATCTTAAGCAGACACAATGTAGATATAAAGCTGGGTAAAGATGCTAAGTATCTGCTCTTTGTTTGGGTGGGAGTGGAAGTTAAAGGCAGCTTAACAGTAAGGTAGGTCAGGGTTAGAGAATGGTGTTGCCTGTCACGGTGCCCAGTAGATTAAATAACACAGCCCGATACACACTGCAGGGCCTAGTGATAGGTTGAAACGTAATTTGACAGAAATAGTGGACTTCCAATCGGAATGACCTATTGTGGTGGCAGAAATATTTTAAGACTATAAAAAGAGGGAATGATTGATACAATGATGATGCATTGTAAAGGTCTTTGCACACCAAGTCCGTATTTTTTGTATGTGTTTTTTTCAATCCGTCATCAGATAAAAAAACGTTTCGCACAGAAACCTTGCACACTGAGTCCGATGAGTTTTATTATTCTATTCGTTGCGAAAATTCACAATACGAGAAAACTGAATCAATTATGTGGGTGCAATTGATAGCGCTAATCCCAAACCGGGCTAACACATGAATTAGCAAGAAGCTATCGTTAGCTGCCTAGAGCAAAAATAATTACTGTCTAATCTGTCCTACAACCTGTTCTGCATTCACCTATCACAATCCATCTTTAAATTCTGCATCTCTGTATTCTTTTATTTCTTTATCGTGATGTGCTTTGTGCTGGGAGAAGAAGTGAATGTTTATCAGATGCCATTTTGGATAATGATGTTTGCACAGACGGTGGCTCTGAGTGGTCAAAAAATCTCTTTTGCCTTTTGGCGGATGCGAAAAAAAAACGCAGAAAATCAAACCCGTTTCAAAAACTTAAATGACGGACTAAAGTTTCGGAGCCGGTGTGACAAACGCGATTGACACAATATATGGTTGTATTTTTAAACGTGCGACAATTTCAGACAAAAAATACGGACTTGGTGTGCAAAGGCCTTACAGTAGGTTGTCAGCTCTACTGTGTGATATGTGAGCCAGATGTTACATCAAGTAGCTAATTTTGTCTTTTCCTGTAATCCCAGGGTTGGTGCTGGAGCGTACGAGCAGGTGGTGATAAAGCGTTAGACCTGCAGCCTCTCAGAGCTGGACTGACACTGCTTGCATCAAAAAAACTGGAGGCTGTGTCAATTTCAATCTGCATTCCTAGAGCACACACGTTACCTGATCAGCACCGTGAACGGTTGGATATTACAACAGTACCCTCCTGTGTTCATATCTCCTATGACACTGTAGCTTCTCTGGTAGATTCTTAAGAGCGAGATGTAACAGTTATTATCTCAGTGTGAATTAAGAGAAATGAAACATTGGCCATATTGTTCAAAACATTAACATGTATGTAACATGACACTGTCCACTCCTCATTTTCTGGGTGTAGATTAGCCTCATCTTTTTGAGGTCAACTCTGTCACCCAACATCCGACCCAATTCAACCCGTTAGGAACTGGAAGAAAACGATTAATCTTTCTCTCTAATGAAGGACACTGGGACAGGTTCTGTGTGTGCATCATCAGAACAAACTGAAACCTACACTGAAGAGGAGTATGCAATGCGCTTTCAATACATTCCTTTAGTCTCTCAGTGTTTGTTTTAGACTCAAATAAGATGTTCTATTTAATATTCGCCTATAAGCTGCTAAAAAGTTATAGTTGTTGGCACTCTGACAACTATTGGTGTTTTGAAGTTGAGAATATTTTACTACAAAGAAGCATCAGACTTGAGCTATTTGACGAGTGAACGTGGACTGTGTGTGAATGTGTCTGCTATGAGGCAAGACCACTTTTATTAGTAGTAACCGTTATCCTGTTATCTTGGATGAGAGGAGGGATGTGACATGATCTCTTTTAAGGAATGCTATATTGGTACTTGCAAAGAATGGGAGAACGTGACAATTGCTTTCTTGTAATCATAAGAGGTCTTTGTTCTCATTTGTTTGCAGAGCATCGTTTTAGAAATTCCTGCAGTACTAATTTGCCCTACAAAGGCAAAACACAGTTACAACATATTTGTTCGAAACTGAGTTTTCAAATCTAACTTTTTGACATAAACTGACATCTTGGTAATCCAGTTTCTTCAACTAACAGATCTATGTAATCTCCATCTTTGCGTTTGACTTTAGTGACATTCATTTGCTTTGGTGTGATTAAGCTACCTTCAAATCACATTTTCAAATGTATTAAATTGTATATTACAGTATTGATTTCACTATAAATATATTAATAATAGATGTACAACAACATTTAATTCCTCTAAATCTAAAGACTATAAATCAAAATAAAGTTTATTTTCTTAATCAAACTAGTTTAAAAAGGACAAGAAAGCTGAAAGAACACATTTTATTAATACATCCTGTGTTTTCCCCTCAAATTCCCTAAATATTATCTAAACGCAGAATGCAGTATCTGCTTTTTTTTCTTCTTCTCTTCTTTGGTATTATGTTTGTCCTATGGCAAATGTTTTTGGGGGTAGAATAATCAGCCTAAAATGTAAAAATGAAGTTACTGCTGTCTGTCTTTGTAGGGCAGTAAATACTGAATTTAAAAAGGGGCTTCTATGCTGAATATTACTATAGAAGGGCATATATCTAGTGCCCAGCGTTTCAGCTCTGTATCTATTGTATACCTATGCTTTGCAACTCAACTACATCTTTCTGAGCTGGCCTGTTGACCAAGACGCTTACATCAGTGAACAAATGGAAGACCCTGTGATGTACTAACAATGGAATTATTGTGTAACTGATGCATTATGTAGTTTGTTTCACTTAAGGATTGTACAGAGAAGGACTAGTTAAGTAATCCACTGCCATGAAGAAAATACTCAACAGCACCTGTTTTTGAAAAGACCCAGAGTAATAGTTGTGTGACTTGTAGACTTGTGTAAAACCAGTCTAATTAACTAACACAATCAATACATGAACTATTAGAGAATCTAATCTAACAACAATATAAATGTGACGAGAGTTTTGAAATCCTGATAGTGTCTTGCACGTCAATGATTTGCATTTCCAGCCTAATAGGAGATATAAGTGCACAATTTATTCAGTTTATTAGCCAAAGTACACAACACACTTATCACCTGGGACCCTGTCAGGCCTATGCATAATGAGAATATTAGAAGCATTATAACTCGTGAAAACAGACTGTACAGTATCTGTAATCTTCTGTCTCCTGTCATAAGCCATAGTAGAGGTAGGATACTTCCTCTTCTAGATGAACTATATATGTGTTCATATATCAATATCTGCACAAGCGTCATCATCAGTGTATGGTGTTTTAACTATACGTCAGTGTTCTGTTTTTATGTCCGTGTGTTCTGCATGACTAAGACGTCCTTTTGTTAGCTTGCAGAACTCGACGCATCTTCATGTCTTTCCTAATTTGATATTGTGCCATCTTTTAATCTGAATAATGCCACATTGAAGGAACATTTTCATTTGCCTATTTAGCATGTAGGAAAACATTTTGTTCTCATTACTTCCATGTCAAAAGCAGATATTTGCGCACCGTATGATGTAACTGTAAGTCAGTGTTCTCATTGTGTTTTTATTTTTGGCATGGTTAAATGTCTTATGTTCAAAATCACATCTATAAAGACCATCTTTGTATCTTTCATTGCTGATATTGTGCCATATTTTTGCTAAATATTTTATTGTAAGAAAAAAATGTTCTCATTACATAGTGAAGACAGTGTTAAGTGTATGATTTATGGCTACCAAATATCAACTATTGGAGTTTTTTTTGTGTTATTTGAATATAAATCATTTGTTTTACCTGTGTGACACAGGTATGATTATCTTGGTACCTAACATGTTGTTACAAACATGGTTTCTTCTTCTCTTCTGTGAAGCTGTTGTCTATATAAAACTGTAAAATGTATTCTCCTGTAAAGTGATGTTCTGCGCTGTTCTGACACTGTCCAGTGTTTCCTGTTACAGACTTGTCCTTTCGACCAACATCTGCTTCCTTAACAAGTGTACTGGATGCTTCAAATGTGTACCTTGCACTGTTAAATAAAACGGTTAAAAACGTTGAGTGTGTTGTAGATTTTGAATCACAATGTGACAATTTCTCACATTTAGAGTTTTATTGTACCATTTACATTTGGACTGTCTAAGTCACCTTAGCCAATATAATCCTTTTTTTGAGGCCAATTGATATTTATTTACATCTAACACAAAGTGGCAGTCCAAACAAGCCATCTAATAAATTCAAAAGCCAAAGTTTCTACAGTGCAGCTGGGAATTATTAGTTCAACTGCACTGTCCAGTAGTAACCAAGGGAAACCATTTTGCTCATTCAACAAGTCACCTACTTGTCCCGACAACAGAGCTGTATCTTCAGATCAAACTCTTGCATCCCAGTCTTCCTCTGGCTCAGCACTGTGGGAGCAATGGCTGGCCTCTGTATACCCGCTGTCCTCCAAACCATCATGATCGTCTTCTTCAGGGTCTAAACACCACAAATGAACGACCAGCGTTACAACCACAGAAACCTTTCAGTTATCAAATTCATAGAATAAGCAGCAGAGCAGGAAATAAACATTGCAAGTCAGCTAATGATGCATTGTTAAATCATAAGTGCACTGAGCTGACTTGTAGAGAGTGGTGGTTGGAGAAACCAAGCTTTGTGAAGCATTGTGCAAATGGTTCATTGTCACGACACAATGGTGACATCTGCTGGGCAACCCGTGGTATTGCATTTGTATTGGAAGTCAGAATAAAAGCGGCGTTACTGCTGTCATTGCCATTTTGCTCAGTAAATATTATATTGTAAAAGGGGACCACTTTTAAACAAAGTCCACAGCTCTGCTTGTGGCAAATTGACAAGCACATCCCCCATTCAAAACTAGCGTGACATCTCTGTAATGAGAGTGTGACGTATCGCCTCCTTTGTGATTTTTTTCCATGTTGAACAGGCCTGGATTTTCATCATTTTAGGGGTAAGGCCACTTGGTCTTTGCTGTTGGCACAAAGGCCAAATGCCAGGGCAGCAAGACCATCAAATGAAACAATGACTTTAAGTCCGGGGAAATAATGAATTTAACTTAAAAATTACCAATATTTATAAGTTGTTTATTGTTATTTCCTACTTTGTTGTGCTGTAGCGTACAGAAATAATACCGTTAAAAGTCCAGTTATGAACAACATGGATCAAAAATTTGTGGCTGGATTAGTTGTTAAAACTAAATTCATCCTCATAATTGTTTCATATGTATCTTGCACATACAGTGCCTGTTAGCAGGAGGCGAATGCTCGCATTTCTTCTCTTCCTTGAAAGAGTAAAGAGGGGGGTAGAAGGAGAAGGAGACGAATTTGGGTGCATACCCTCAACCAGCAAAGGAGACACATTAGATTAGGCGCATAGTTTAAGTGGAGCAGAACAGAGACGCATTTGAAACATGCTGCAGCGCGTCTGGTGGAATCACAAGAATTGTCTAGAAGCGCAGTTACGCCTGGTGTCAAACCATTGTCATAAAGAGCCAAGTTTTCCAGCGATTTTCTACAGGGCTCAAAATCAAACCCACCACTGGTTATTTGCGCAGTGTTTCACTTGATGTTGCCCAATAAATATTCAGAATCTCAACAAAAGACACTGGTGTCTAAAAACTGTATTGACAGGAGAGAGGAAAGTGGCAGAGGAGAAAACGGCAAAATCAGCTGGGGCAGAAGCAAGGCACCGTAGTGATACCTCTGGTTTGAAAAGTCATTACTGTGTCGAGTAATCTCCTTAAAGCGGAACATCACCAGTGAAGAAGAAATATACACACCATTAGAAGAGTAACTTGCTTATTAACTTTCACATGTTACATAATATACAGTATTCTTCCCCTTCTCATTATAAATGTTTACATTTTACACATATAATACACATAAAAGTGATTAAATGTTAACAATACCTTGTTCCTGGTCATCTAGGAGCACAGCAGAGCCGTCCTGGCTCAGTTTAACTTCGGGGTCATCCATCAGGAGATGTCGGAGATTACTGAGACTTCCACTCAGGGCACTGACTTTGGGGCAGCAGGACCACAGAACAGTCAGAGGTACAGACACACACCTGCCAGCACACACAAAAGGTGACATTACAACATGAAGACCGAATGATAGCCATGTGATGCCAAATTTTTTAAAATATTTTTCAAATGAAAGATCAATAATGACATTCGTGAGAGTTGCTTTTTACTAGTAGCTACATGAAAATAGAAATGTGTGCGAATACTGAAATTTAAGTGAGTTTGGAAGACAACAGCTAACAGTTTACTGTGGTACGTTGATATTTTTTAATAGTTGGTAAAGCATGAAATGTAATGAGAGCTGTATGGTAGGAAAGACAGCATCTTCACAGCCAGTCAGAAGTACAGAAACAAGGCCTGTGTTCGTGATCCGCACGCCACAGACCGTCTTGTAACACGCCATGGCCACACTGTTCCTCCTCATCTTCCTCAAGGAAACACACCTGCGCAATTTGCAAGACCCCTGTTGTCCTTGGCTGTTAGTCCAAAACAGTTTTCCATCCTGATAATCCACCAGATTGTTCATCTCTGCTCCACATGCTGCTGTGAGGTGTGTGTATGTATGTATATATATATAAATATATAAAAAAGAGAAACATACTGTAAGTTTTTGATGTATTTAACTGGCTAAGCACATTTTAACATAAACAACCTGGCAGTACAAAACACAATATCATCCTGGAGAAACCTTTGATTAAGAGAAAAACATACCAATGGAACTGAGAAAAAATTACCTCACTGAATGTTTTCAATTTTAGACAGTTTAAACATAGTTCTGATCACATTTTGCTGGCTCTATTGCTTCCAATATTTGTTTCCATATTATCAAACCAAATACTGTATATACTGTACACAACTATTTTAGGATCGGGATGTTCACCTGTCTGTTTCTCTTCAATCTCCAAGTGTCGCTCCAACGCTCTGAGGCATTCCTCCCCTTCACCCTCAGCCTGTGCATCAGTGGCATCCCCTCCGCCAGTCTTCTCCTCCATCCATCTTGTCTTCAGCTTTTCTGCCCAGTACGACACCTCACTCACCACGACCCTCCGCAGGATGTTGTTGTCATGGAGGCTGGGGTAGTTTATACTATACAGCTGATATAGAAACAATCACATTGTCAGATTATTGTGAGACTCCTGAGTATCCAACAGCACACAAGGATTATAATATAACTCAAGAGCCTGATATGGTTGCTGATCAATAACAGCAAGACAATAATTACTCAACCCTGTGTAGAAATATGGATTTAAATACTTACTTTTCCTGCCTGTAACTGTTTCATAACTTAGAACCCCAAGACTGAGATCAAAGTCTCTGACAAGCTAGTTTACTCATTTATAATTAAGATTTGTTTTTGACCTTGTGTTAATTACCGGTTTCTATTTTTTAAAAGGCTTACAGCAGGCTACATATGCAGACTACATAGACTACCGATGTTGTAGTTGCTGATGATCAACAGCAGAGGCTGACAAAGATAACAGATGTCCCTTTTAAACTCACTACGGTCATCCTTCCTGTTTATCATGTTCTGGGGCTTATGAATTTGTTTTACTGCACCCATTTCATATTACTGCATGAAATTATAAAATCTGTTTCCTGTTCACGTCTTCACTCTTGATCTCTTAGAACAATCAGAGCTTGTAAGAGGGGTTCTGTCCACTTGTTTATCAATAAATGGTTATATCAAGTATTCCTTTTCCTTTTTTTTGTTAGGTATAATAAACAGAAAAAAACAGTATGACTAAATTATTTTAACAATTTGCTCACAAAGCAGGAGGCATTCTGAATTTCTAATTGTTAAGCCCAAGAGGGTTAAATGAAGAATTTGACTGGAAGCCAATAAGCAAAGTCTAGTGGATTATATTTGTTCTCAAAGAACAGGAATTGTTTGAGAATAATTTTAAATTTTGTTAAGGGATGGAGGTGTTAAGGTCAACTGCAGCTTGACTTTGAAATTAGTCAGGGTTATATACGATAAATATTAAAGAGATTTGAGTATACTGTGTTTTGGGAAAATGACTTGAAAAGAGTACAAAACTTGTTTGTATTGGAAAATGGATAATCAACTTTTTACCCATGCGTTAAGCATGATTTATGATTGTCGCATCCATGACGATCGCGAGTGTCCGCACGGCCAAAGTGGCGTCACACCATCAG
>CAKALG010013118.1:0-11624 GCA_916700815.1 Helicolenus hilgendorfi
TAATGTGTGCCACGGTAAAATAAGCCCCGGTGAGTAATCAAGGACAAGGGGGAGTGGGCATGGAGGGGATATGAGAGGCTGGAGAGAGAGAGAGAGAGGGGTAAGAAACAGTGGAGAAAGGAATGTACACAGCTCTGGGCTGGCTAAGCTGTAAAAACTGTAACCTGAGTGTCTCTGCTGGATCCGATATCAAGGAAAGTAGAGGGGAATGAAAGCAGAGGAGAGGGAGAGGCAGAGGAGGAGAGAGGGAGCAGGGGAGTGGAAAAGTGAAGGAGGAGGAGGAGGAGGCAAAGGGAAACTTGGCGTGTGGATTCGGGAATTTTATCACGGTGTACAGTGACCTGCTCTGGTTTCTACCCGCAGGGTATCCAATTCCCGCCATCATCATTACCACAAGCCCTACTGGCCACGACAGGGTCTTACTGGAGGGAAACAAGGGGGAACAATATGTGGTAGACAAGTGCCACATTGTGAATTTGTCATGAAAGTATCACGAGTGCATCACTATACCTATCCTGTAAAAGGCTCTGTAAAACCACCGTCTTGCCTTTAACTGTGTTTGTTTTCTGGCCGAGGACAAACTGGGTATTTTTCTGCTGATGGTTTCTTCTTCATGACGGTGTACACAAACACACCAAAATATCATCATCATCATATCAGAGGTCTAACCCACGGTGCACAACAAATGCATCAGCAGAGGTAGAGCAATTTAAAAGCACAAATAGTCTTAATTGTACACAATAATCATAAAGAGATGCCAGACCAAGATGCCAGTTTATAAGGTGCACCAAGCTAGTGCCATCAAAATATGACATATGGGGGTGGTTGAAATGTTAGAAAACACCTTTCATCATATTGAGATACAGTTCAACAGCAGCAGCGTTGACTCAAAACCTCTCTGACATAGTATCTACTAAAGATGTTGCTGCGTTGAGGGTCTCTAGCTATGCCTTCATCCACCAGAAGGATAATTAAGCTTCTATTAGAGTAGGTTATTAATTTTCATTTCATTTTCACCACTTGATGATTTATTAGTTTTTTCCTTTGGGAAATATACAGAATGAGAATAGAGGAAACGTGTGTAGCATTTTGGGGGATCTATTAGCAGAAATGGAATATTATATATTTATTTTATTATTATTTTTTATTTAAGGTTAAAGGAATACATAGACATACTTGTAAAGGGACATACAGACAGCAGCAACAACATATATAAACAAAAAAAGAAACATAAAAAAAGAAAAGAAAAAAGTACTACCCGTGGTAATAGTGCAGTGTCAAGAGATAAGTTCATATTCATATACATACATATTCATATTCATACAACCAACCTCATATGTATACATACAGTATATACATATGTCTATATCTAGACGCGCATTCAAATACATATCCACTTGGACACATTTGCTTACACAATTATCTATTATATTATACAGACAAAAAAGGACATATTTGCATCCCTTTAGCTGACCTTTATTGACATTATTTATTTATTAATTTTGTTTAACTCCAATCCTCACCCTGACTCAAAGTATCCCACCCACGCTCAAAAATGATATTCTGTTCTTTATTTCTATTAACATCCTTCTTATATAATATTAATAACTATGTTTTTTATTAGTCAAATAGTGCTTCCCTCCTGTTAAAATGATAGCGCCACCTCTCCTCTGTGGTTAGGGTTAGGGATAAGGGTAGGTTCAGGCTTAGCTAGGGGGAATCATGTCGACGGGGAAACAGTATTCAACACAACACCGGTACAGACAGCTGCATAGTTTAAAATTAGAGCATATCTATGTGCGTGTGAAAAAACGCGTCTAATACACCTTGAGGTCTAGACGGGGAGGAGACAATTGTGGTTTGTTTGTATGCATCCAATCAAACATTACAGCAGTGGCCGTTGCAGACACACATGGCCGGAGATCTGCACTTCACTGAGTGCACTTTTCTAGTTTATTCAATCAATTTGCTTCCATTGCTACTGCTGTGTTGTCAAATCAAGAATACACGTGTGAAGCCTGCTACGGCCCCTAAAGGCTGCAATATTCACTACACCCCTACAGTACAGTGGATGAACCAATACAGTGATGATTTTGCTATTCTTGCAGCCTTCTCATCAGTGGGGTTAAAGAACGTTTATAACATTTATTCCACGGTTGATGTGAGAGGAAAGATCACAGTCTCATTGATACTTAAAGGGTATATCCCCTTAGAGAAAAGGATGTGCGCCATACATTTCATAGATTGATATTTTAGTTTGATGGTGGCACTAGTGGAAAGCTCACAGAGGAGAGTGTCCAAACTGGAAAGGCTTTGTTTTCTTGGCGGCAGGAATGAGCAAAGTAAGCGTTAAGGCAATTTATGTCTCTATTAGATTTGTACATTTATTGGTGGACATATTGATCTGATGATGGTCCCATAGAGAAAAGTTTACATTCAAATATTTAGATTCATATTTATTATCTGGGGACCCACAACAGATCTTATGGAGCTCCTGCCTTTTGGTTTTTGAGATAATCCATGGACCACAATTTTCACCAAGGGGATATTTTGATTTGATGGTGGCAGTAAACAAAAAGGTCGGGGTTAAAAGGTCAACAACATAATTAGGACAGATGGACGGACTAACTGAAGTCACCATCCCAGGCCCATGCATCTTGGCATCTTGAAACTATACTTCCAGTTGACCTATGTTCTGTTTCGAGGCTCTTAGGAGACTTTGGGACACATAAAAAGCTGATAAAAAAAGGCTATAGATGTAACATATAGACATCTGTGGCTGCCTCTGTGCCTCCGACGCCTCTTCCTCCCCAGCTCACCAGAGCCAAAGTTGGTGCCGCTGCTTTGATGAGCCGCCAACCGGGATTAGATTCCGCTCTTAATATCACTCCCACTTTCTCAAAGTAGTAGGGTGACACAGAGGACAGGATGGTAGGAAGGAACGGGAGACACAGAGAGGTGCTGTGTTTTTGTCTCTTGTGATGTGGTTATTTTACAGCTACATCCGTTTCTCCTCAGGAGTACATTCAGGTTGGGTTATGCTCCGACTCATTTGTTCAAAAGGAGGATTTTCTTCTCAAGGTTTCATCCCTGCAGTTGTGTTAATTGCTGCAGTTGTGCTTGCCAGTGTTCGCACTTTCAGAGTTACTTTTTGGTTAATCTTAAGAATTGATGCTGTCGCCCATGAACGCAACAGTGAGCATATTAGTGAACTAGTAGAGAATTGTCTGCTTCTAACTTTAGATATCAGACATTTTCTTTAACTTATTAATTATTTTAAGAATTGTGTGGGACAGGAATGCGATGTGTGTAAGGCTGTAAAACGCCCTAATGCACCTGCACCTATGTCTGTAAGTAGCGAGGGCTGAGTTACAGACGTCTCTTTCCCAATGTAAGTCTATGGGAAAAAGTCTTTTTGGGCCCAATGGCATCACGTGACGGACACGGAAGTTGTAGCACCACCGTTTGGCCACTACAAAAAATTGGTATCAACAACCGGCCTTCTTCCTGGGGGCTTGGCTGTGAGCCGCTGGCACGGCGGTCGTTATGTTGAGAGCCGTGAATTTGGTATCGAGCACCTTTAAGGTGGTGCCATGGAAACACCGGGTTGTCTCCATGGGTGAAAACACGACTGTGTATATAGCTGTCAGGACCTAACTTTAGCTCTGCTCAGGACGTGGTACTAAATCTGACTTCCAGCAACCTTCAGGCAGAGTGAGCACTGCTGTCACTCAGCATTGTTCAAGCACAAGCGCTGTTACATGAGCAAACATGAGCTGTCCTCATTAACAGCCTTCCCTGCTTTAACCGGCATTTTTTTGAAAAACTCGGTGCCAAAAAAAGATGAGATCGCAAGGGTTTTGGATTAGACTTTAATTATTGTAAATAAACGCTGCAAATCCTTTCTTTGTTGGATGTTGACGCTAAGACTTCCACATGTTCACACACCCACATGTTTGCGTGCATAGCACTGAAACGTTCTTGCAGATGGTTGCCTGCATGGTGTTTCTCGTCATACCAACATGGTGCCTCTACTTCACCTGTGATTGACTTGAGCCGTGCCCTGCACCTTAGTGCCACGTCTGCCCATTGACCAGCCTACCACAGTGGTATTTCATAACAAGCAGATCAATGACTCCTGTCGTTCTTCATTAACAATCCCTCCCCAGCATTTAGCCCAAGTCCGTATATTAAGTGTGTCACTTCTGCACAGAATAGCAGAAATGATATATGCTCCGTATGAACAAAGCAAAACTGATCCGAGAGAAGCGCTACTACTCCGAGATAAAAATACATCACATCATGAATTTCTCTCTAAAATGCTTAGAAACAGAATGAATGTGCTGATGAAGCAGGAGGAAATCTGCCTCTGTCACTCCTATGCTGTGCCACAGTGTCTCAAATATGCAAAAAGATACTTCAGCCTCAGTCTAAACAAGTGTGTGTGTGTGTTGGTGTGTGTGTGGGCTCATTCCCACTTGTATCTCCCTTACTATAATACCCCTGTAAGCAATATCCAAACTGGGCTTTGTGTTGGTTCTCTGTTAATTGAATTTGTATCAAGTGATTGAGTCAGTGGACCAACCTGTTGTCTGCAGGCTGTGGACTCAGACAGGCTGCATGCTGCGTGTCCACCAGGCCATGCCAAGACATTTCTTTCTTTTCTTTTTGTTTTTTTTAGAGCTGCATAAGGTATTTTATTGTGAAAATACAAAGGCTGTCAATCGAGTTAATTGCGATTAATCGCATGATTGTCAATAGATAATCGCAAATCAATCACACTTTTTTACATGTTCAAAATGTACCTTAAAGGGAGATTTGTCAAGTATTTAATGCTCTTATCAACATGGGAGTGGACAAATATGCTGGCTTTATGCAAATGTATGTATATATGTATTATTGGAAATCAATTCACAAAACAATGACAGACATTGTCCAGAAACCCTCACAGGTACTGCATTTGGCATAAAAAAATATGCTCAAACAATAACATGTCTCATGTCACATCAAACTGCAGCCCAAGAGGCAACAACAGCTGTCAGTGTGTCAGTGTGCTGACTTGACTATGACTTGCCCCAAAACTGCATGTGATTAGCATAAATCAGGCATGTCTGTAAAGGGGAGACTCATGGGTACCCATAGAGCACATTTTCATTTACATATCTTGAGGTCAGAGGTCAAGGGACCCACTGGCCATGCCAGTTTTTCCTCGCCAAAATTTAGCATAAGTTTGGAGCGTTATTTAGCCTCCTTTGTAGTATGACATGGTTTCTAGCAGTGCATTCCTTCTGTTTTATAGTTTCATATAATGCCAGTATCTTCACTCCAGCTTTAAAACTGAGCCCGCTACAACCTAAAAATCGCAAGTTGCATTAATGTGGTAAAGGAATTAGTGGCATTAATACAAATTTACATTAAAGTTATTATCGCATTAACTTTAACAACCCTATTCAAGACAATTCTGTCTTTTCTCTATTCTTTTTTTCAGAGCTTCAAAATGTATTATATTGTGAAAATACACTGAGACCTTGTAGTTTCTCTTTATTTTCCCAAATTAAATTCTGGTTTCAGATACAGGTCACTTTTCCCACCCACAGGAAATCACAAATCAATACTTGCTCAGTCCTGCCTCCAGCAGTGAGTGCACGCTCTCCAGAGAAATCTTTTTTCTCTTTCTCATCCTCTCGGTATAAAACATCGTAGACTGGCTTGGTTGATAGACATGAACTTACTGTGTGCTGAAGTTACTTAATGCCTAGTTTTTACTGCCAACATGCGAAGTTGCCCGGTGCGCCTGTAAAGTTAATATGGAAGTCTATACGTGTTTCATGTCTTCCAACTTCATTTCTGTCAAATCTGGCATCTTTTATGATTATTTGGGACATTCCTGCTTTATGACGGATGAACAAGCAACAGTAAAGGCTGATTCAATAACATCTTTGTTTTACAAAGAATCTGCAGTGGAGGCAGGATGGAAATAGTTGAGAAAGGAAAGGACTTAGTTAGGGATCCACCGATACCGGATCGGATATCGGGCCGATATTGACTCAAAAAGCTGCATTGGATATCGTTGACAATGGGGCCGATCTATTCAGTTCAGTTCTATGTTACATTATATACTGGAATTCTAATTCCTGTTTAAGTTTTGACCGATTTCTTTTACACTTAAATTGTAATTCCTGTTAATTTTGAAGATTTCTTTGCCGTTGTTGGTGTGCAATTTATTATTTTAACAATAAATAACAATTCAGTAAATTTATATCTATGTATTTATTTGTTACATTTTGTTTTTACAAAGTTAGAAAAGCAAAATATAAGTCAAGCATGATGTTGCCTTACACATAAAATGTGATACTGTATTGATTCTCAAAAACACTGTGTCAATTTTTAATTAATAATTTACATGCAAAGATTAACTCAGTCAACACTTTATTTCATTTGCAAAGAGATGCACCCTGTCACTGTATGTGTCCTCTCAAAGTAGTGCTATGATGGTGGATGTTACAGGGACTGAGATAAATGCAAAAAAGTCAACTTTTTTTTACTCCGATTTTATGCATATGTTGGTGTGTTCTTTATACAGTTTTCCTAAAATTAGATTTTAAAAAATTGCAATATATTGCCTTACTTACAGTATCGCAATAAATTGCAATATATTGAATTGTAACGCCTGTGTCATGATACGTATCGTATCACCAGATTCTTGCCAATTTCCTGAATAGGCGGAAAGAAGAAATGCTTTGTATATATATATATCAGATAGATAAACTGTATTGCTAAACACAAAGACAGACAGACAGACAGAGTAGTATTTGGGTGGAATAAACCTTTAAAACTACAAGTCGTCAGACATAAAGTCGTATTTGGGTGGAATAAACCTTTATACTACAGGTCCAGAGAGCTATCAGGCAGAGACTGATCGAGCTCTAATCAACCAATCAGAAACACCTATTTGTGTCTGAAAGTGCTAAGTCATGGTTCGGAATGACTGGTGAAAACACAGAGAAGGAACTACCTGAAAAAGACACCCTCGGTTATAAATGGTAAGTTGTATACCTGAAATCTGTTCAGTTTGAGCACCTCAAGACTTTGATGAAGATGTACGTAGACGTGACACTTGTTTGGATAAAGTTAAAAATGAGAACTGGCAGTTTAAAAAGTTTCCACATTTGAGTTTTTGCTGAAGACTTCCAGTGGTGAAGCGGATGAGAGAAAGGAAAGGATCTCTTTTGGTGCTGGTCTCTGTTTTTTTGCCAGAAAATTTTGAAAAAAGAATAAATGCGGGGAGGGTTAGAGTGCTGAATCAGCATTCCCACAATTAAACACTGATATCGGATTGGTACTCGGTATCGGCCGATACCCAAAGCCCAGGTATGGCTGTTGGTATCGGGATGGAAAAAGTCGGATCGGTGCATCTCTAGACTTAGTTCAGGTTAGACCGCAATCTGAGTTTGCTTTTTGCACTTTGTCTCTCAGATGGTTTGAAGACAACCGCAGCTACTCTCTTCTCTTCTGCAGATGTGTGTGTCTATATTTTGCTGTTAAATTTAGATCAGCCAAGAGTCACATGTGCTGGGTGGCTCTGAACCACTCCGACATGATCTCTCCGGCGCTGACATATCGACAGGACCTGTTTGTAATTGACATTTAACTGCCTGATGTAGTGACTGATGAGTGTCGGCTGCTTGCCATGATGAGATAATGCACAGAGTAAAGTGGGACCGGCTATAAAATAATGAACTGACTCGAGTCTTGTCAATTTGATCTGGAGCGAGCCCACCAATGGCAAGACAAGGCGGGGTCATCTCCGTGGCAACGTACTGTAGACTACGGTGCATTGCTACATGGTGAGTGTTTGCCCTTGCGAGCCTGTAATACGATTCTACAAGCTGTTGTTATGAGCTAATTGACAGGCATTTCCCATACCTACGGCTAATTTAGTCCAAATTTGAGCTGGATTTGTTTATCATTATAAGATACATTTACAGAAATGTATTCAGCAGCACTATGTGGTAAACATTATTTACAGCGCCGAGGATAAACTGATAGTTTAGTGACCTGTGGCTAATATTCTGTCACACAGACCAAATAATTACGGGATATTGCTGTAGTTTGTTTTCAGAAAGAACATTTTCGTCTATGTTTTAGAGTCAAACGATAGCTGAACCATCTACCAGAGTTTAGGGTTCAGTGAATAAACACTTCTGGGAATGTTCCGGCGGAGAGGTGTAATGGTGATAATGGGCTGTGTGCATTAACAGGGTTATGGTTTTGTTTTGAGTACGGTGTTTATTGACTGTGTTGTGAGCGGCTGTTATGGAGGAAATGCTTTAATGTTTCACCTGCATGGATTAGTTGTATTTATTTTAGCATATACCTGCACTAACTATCTGCATTGCTGTGCAGCTGGGGAAAGTTCAACACAGTCTCACTGCAGTTTGTGAAATAGTCACGAAATGTAATCTATTTGATTCGTGCACATAGACACAAACTTCCATTTTTTTTTGTGACGCTCAGCACGACTTTCAACAATGTACTTTTAATGTGTTTTCATACGAATGTCCAGCAACACGTGACGCACGTGTCAATTTCCGCTCCAGTCTTTTCAAAATAAAACTACTCAGTTAGGTTTAGGAAAAGGTCGACTTGGTTAGGCTTAGCCAACAAACTACTTAGTTAGGTCGAGGAAAAAATACTCGGATTGGGTTTAAATAACACCGGAAGTGGCATAACTTAAGTATGGAAGTTACTTGACTAAAACTACTTAGTTAGCTTTAGGAAAAGGTCGTGGTGTGCGTTAAATAACTCCGGAAGTGCCGTAACTCTGCTTCCACCGGCCGCCTGGGCAAAAGTATTGTGTTTTTTGGCCGCCCGTTCCACCTAGTCCTCCGCCCTTCAGGCCGTTTGCCGCTCTTTATACCTCCCGGTTCACAATTATGTGGATTACATATGAATACATTTTGTGCTGTCCATCACGAAAAAAATGTGTGTCTTTATACACGAATCAATATATACAATTTTGTGACTATTTCACAAACTGCTGTGCGACTGGGCTGTAATGTTGGGACTTTACTGCCCTGCTCAAAGCAACTTGGACGGCATTTTGTCACAAGGCATGACGGTTTAATGGACTATGATGTCTTCTTAACTGTGAAGGGTTATTTACTGCTTACAGCTGTAAATCTATTTGACTCTATGTTAGTGTTTTTACTGTTGTGATTCACCGTGATGGATTAGTGTACTGAAAACCATTTACAGGAATAGTTCAGCATTTTGAGAAATACAAATTTGCTTTTAGTCCGAGAGTCAGATGAGCACATCTATGCCACTCTCGTGTTTATATGCTAAATATGAAGCTAAAACCAGCAGGCAATTAAGCTCCAAGGTTAAGCTAAATTTTGGCAAGGAAAAACTGGCATGGCCATTTTCAAAACGGTCCCTTGACCTCTGACCTCAAGATATGTAAATGAAAATGGGTTCTATGGGTACCCACGAGTCTCCCCTTTACAGACATGCCCACTTTATGATAATCACATGCAGTTTGGGGCAAGTCATAGTCAAGTCAGCACACTGACACACTGACAGCTGTTGTTGCCTGTTGGGCTGCAGTTTGCATGTTATGATTTGAGCATATTTTTTATGCTGAATGCCGTACCTGTGAGGGTTTCTGAACAATATCTGTCATTGTTTTGTGTTGTTAATAAATATATACATACATTTGCATAAAACAAGCATATTTGCCCACTCCCATGTTGAGTATTAGATACTCTTAAATCTCCCTTTAAGGTACATTTTGAATAGATAAAAAACGATGTGATGAATTTACGATTATATATTTTAATTGATGACAACCCTAAAATAAATAGAATATCTCTGTTCCCACTAAACAAGAACAACAGCTCTGACAAAACTATAGTCTTTGGCATGTTGCTGTTGGTTTCTTCAGCTTCGGGCCCCATGAATCAGTGGTCCTTCTGGTCCATTTAGACCTTGTGTCATTTTTGGATGCAGAGACAACATTTACAACCAATCAGATAAGCCGTAAGAGAGAAAAAAAACCTTATCTCTGCTGTCACTGTGGCTTTGCTGTGCTTTCTATTTTACTGCACTGTGATAAGTTCTCTGTGCTGGTTAGTGTGCTGTGATAGGGTTATTATCAGACTCTTTATTACACTCTGTTAACATCCTCCTGTTTTATTGTGCCGTGATAGGGGCCATTAGTTTGGCTGTCTGGCATTTGGACAGTGTTAACCCCAATTAGGTTGACCTGTACGTATAAAGACCAGGAAGAAAAAACCTACATTGTGGTTTTTCTCGGTGCAAAGCTTTACAATTTAAGTGGGATCGCATTATCTCTGCCTAATTAGTTGATGAAATGTGGCATTGTGGGCAAATCTAAGGAGCAAGTCTTAAAGTCAAGGTCTCAGGAGAAGCACAGCAAACGGAACAAAGTAGCAGATTGTTGCATTTGCTTTTAAAACAAGTGACCTCAAATCTTCCTTTTTTTTTCCAAATGTCAAGATGTTTGCTAAGCGACATTTATATATCGTAATAGCATATAAAAAACAGAAGTTACTCTAAAATATAAGGTTAAATTAAAGGTTAATTACTTTCTATTTATTTAGTAAATCAGCACTGTAGCAGCTTGTATTGCAAGAGTCCCAACTCATGTATGATATTGTCTACATCGAATCTAGTCAGAGTGATTCCTATATGAAAACCTTTTGTCTCGAGTCTAACCAGCTAACCGTTTGTGTTTCAGAGTTTTGCAGAGAACACCATGAACGAGCTGCTGGGCTGGTACGGCTACGACAAGGTGGAGCTGAGAGACTCTGACAACCTGGACATAGGGGAGACGCCACAGCACATCTCTGTCCTCAAAGGTATGGAACTCTAACATACACTACACCATTTTGTTGTTTTTTTTAATTAAAATTTATTTAAAAGCACGTGCCTTTTTTGCCTGCTTGACCCGGCAATCAACACTCTCAGGTGCTTCATTATTCACCATGAGATTGTGTGCTGCATTAAAAGATAATGTGATTAGTGAAAATCGATGGATGGATCGTGAACCATGTTTTATGCAACATGACTATGACACCTCTTTGTTATTGTATTAAAGGCCCTTAAAACTTAAATTATGCTTCTCGCTATGAGTGATAGAGTGCTACAGGAATGAGTCCTACAACCCAGAAATTAGTTAGCATTTTAGCACAACCTATTCCCTCGTCGGGAAGTCAATGGATTTTTTGAATGGCTTTTTAGTTAGATGCCTGAAATAAGATCTGTGGTTAACACAAGTTTAAGATTTTTAAATATTTATTTCTGCGACATAAAATACATCAATAAATATCCCACTACTGAATTTTTAAGCCTTTGTGTCTTAAAAAAAAGGCGGTTACTAACAAGATGCTAAATGAGACGACTCAACGTCATCACGCTGACTCGTCCGCCTGTACAGCCTCATTGTGTATACTTGCGCTCATGCGACTGTGGTGTAGTTTGTTTAAAGCCTAACATTAGCTTTTTACTTCTGGTGATTGCATTTACACTTAAAAAATCATAAAAGGGGCGTCAGGTTAGCTCGGTCGGTAGAGCGGGCGCCCATGTAGCAAGTCTACAGT
>CAKALG010013120.1:0-10092 GCA_916700815.1 Helicolenus hilgendorfi
GATCGTTGGGAACTGTTTAATTGTATAGTGCATTATAAAAAAATGTAACATTGTATTTTTTACAGAAATGTTTGCTGTAGTTCTACATAAGATTTGTATGTATAAATGATATAATCCTTGATTCCTTTGGGAATCGATTTCTTTTTCTTGAATAAATTGAACATTTCATTACAAGTGTCATTTGATTTGCTCAGGAGTGAGGTCATTCATGTGATTTTTCATTAGAAGTTGCTTGCACATAGTTTCTCTTTGATTTTTTTTTTTTTACAGAATTCGGGCTGGATTTAATGCAAAAATGGCGGGCTTGCTGTTGGTGACGTCACATTCCCACTCCCAATAGAATATAGTAACCACCAAACCGATACAGTTTCACATTACATGAAGTATAATGGAATTTGGTCTAAAAAGGTAGCCATATAGTATTAAAATACCAGGAGGTAGAAATGGAGCAACTATGATTTAAGAAAAACGTTATTTTTATAAAATGGTCAATATATCCTGAAATCATGTGCTTCTGTGTCCTCTAGTGCTCAAATGGTTCCTGCAAGAAATCTGCCTATAAAAATATATTTTTTTTCATCACCTGTTTTCATACAGAGGCAAAAAAAAAAAGTAACAGACGATTTGCTCCAATTCTACCCACTGCTGCTTTAATCACAAAACTATACTGTATCACAGTTCCAACATCCAATTGATTGGTTTTCAACTTATTTGATGCTACCAATGCCTTGAGAATCAGGGGGGCACATTGAAGGTTTTGTAAAGTTACATTACAGCATCAAATAAATGATTAAATGAGAAATAAATTAATTTCCTAATTAACCGTATAATTTCCAAATATTTGTATTAATGATACTAGTACAATTAGTACAACTAGTAATTGTGGTAACAGATAGAAAGATAGATAGTAACTTTTTTGATCCCGAGGGAAATTCAAGTTTCCAGCAGCACCAAAAAGGTAGTAAAAACGTCGCCGCGGCGGCCCGGGTTCGAATCCAGCCTGTGGCCATTTCTGCATCCACTCTATCTCTCTCTCCCCCTTTCAAGACTCTATCCACTGTCAATAAAAATGATAAAAATGCCCCAAAAAAATAACTTAAAAAAATGAGTATAGTGCAGGGTAACTCCAGTAGCTAGTCTATGAAAGTGCACTGTGTGCATTATTATCTGTCAGTCAGACCGTCCTCCCTTGCCCCCTCTCCTCCTCCCCCTAGAGAGGTGTTGTACAGTTTGATGGCTCGGGGGGGACAAATGATTTACTGAGTCTGTCTGTGGACATTGCTTTATTTCCCCCTATTATTACATCACATTCAGCAGCTTTGAATAACTAAAGACTCAGTGCATCCAAATAACTGAAACCATTAAAAAACAATTCACCCCAGATGGGACTCGAACCCACAATCCCTGGCTTAGGAGGCCAGTGCCTTATCCATTAGGCCACTGGGGCTATGTATTTCTATAGGGGGGAGGAGTTCATTAAATATTGTATAATATGACCTCTTCTGAACACATGCTCGTTTTCAGATACTGAATTAAACTACGTACTCTAGTGTGTGTTGGAGTGACTCGTGGTGACCTGCCGTCAGTATTTCTAACTTGAATCTTTTTAAAACGCTGGCAAATCCAACTCAGTAACACTAACACTGGTGTTACATTTACCAGATAATCTCGGTATTTAAGCATGACGACAAAACAACGATTCACAGTCGTAGTCCGCTGATTAAAACCCTTCTTTGATCGGTGGCTGTCTCAAAAGCATTGAGATTAATTTACAATTAGTCAAACCCATTAATAAAGATAACAATTTAATGATTTCAGCGTTAAACATGTGCTCAAATTAACGAAGTTCACTGATAACTCCCTCTGAGGTTGCCCGCTGGTGTCATCTCTCTCTCTCTCCAAGCAGGAACCAGCCTGGTTGTTTTCCTCCTCTCTGTCTCTGCCCAGCAGACTCCAGGAGGAGGAATAATATGGTCGCGTTAGCTCTTCAAGGCATCAGCTGTAGGATTAACGTTATCTGGATTTCGGTTGTTCTGTTAAAATAATGAATTTACTACCGTCTAATCCTCACGGGAACGGGCTCCTTTATGCTGGATTTAACCAGGATCATGGTGAGAAAAGGGGCTTTCTTGTTGTGTTTCTTCTTGTGTTCTTCTTTCAAGTGTAAATTAGCAGCGTCGTGGATGCTAAGCTAACGAGGCTAAACCGAGGGGCATAAATTAAGTATAGCATTGTCTAACAAACAGGTTTACATGTTTCTATGTCTTGTAATAGACTATAATAATAATAATACTGCAAGTTGTGGTAGTCACTATAGAAACAGCACATTTTAAGTAACCGTTAAGCTAATATTAGCTTTAGCTGGCTAACTACGTCAGCTAGCTAGCTAAAGCTAACGTAGCTTGTTTGTGTTGTTTAAAGCTTGTTGTTTATAGCACATAAGTCAGCTAACCATATAATGTTGTTAAGGGTTGTTCAGTTAAACATAAGCAGGTGGTTTAAGTTCAAGCACTCAAATAAGAACAGGCAGTTATTGGTTATGTGAACTTAACTTAAGAGCTAATGCTAACTGTTAGCCGAATTAGCATCGACCATCGATAGCTACAAAGCCTATGGAAAGGAGGTTGGGACACGAAGCATATCTCCGGGATATTGCACATGCGCAGTAGAATCTGGTCCGCACTCGTTGAAATTGAACCAATCGTAACGCACGACAGGAGCCGTACCCCACACCCCGAGACCCGTGTCTTAACCTCCTTCCATAGGCCTTGCATTAGCCGTGTCTTGGTTAGCACAACGGCTAAACCAAGCTAGCGTTAGCCAGGTAGCTAGCTAGGTCGCAGCTAACAGTTTGACAGCGTTATTGGGTTAATGTCATGTTAGCTAGGCACTGCCCATGCTTTTATTAGGTTTACAGTTTTCTTAAGCAAGTTATTTTCTGTTACTTCGTGACGTTACAAAGTAAAACTGTTCTTCTCTCCCCACCCACACACATCTTACACAGGCGCTAACGTTAAAGTGTCTTTCTTAATTGGTCAAATGTAACATTCATTTAATGCAATTTATTTAATTCAATGAACTTGGTGCCGACTAGCTTTGCCAGAACTGAGGATAATGTAACCTAATAAAGTCAAAGTGACAAAAGACCTCATATGACCCGTTGAAGAACTAGTGTTAGTCATGGCCTTCAACATCACTGTCCTCATATGTCAACATACAAGGTGTGCCAGTTTAACATGAATTCCACCAGAGGTTAATCATCTCTTAATCCATGCTCTGTCAGCTCTGTATCTGTTGAGGGCTGCGTTTCTATCACCCCTAGTACTATCCTCAATCCTCAAAGCACTAAATGCTTTAGGGTGAAAATACATTTCTGATCTTCTGCTATGTTATGAACAATCCAGACCTCTCAGGTCATCTGGATCAGGTCTGCTTAGTGTCCCCAGAGTCACAACTAAACATGCAGAAGAAGCAGCGTTCAGTTTTTATGCACCAAATATTTGGAACAACCTCCCAGAAACCTGCAGGACCAACTCCAACTCTGAGTTCTTTTAAATCAAAGCTTAAAACTTTCCTGTTTGCTGCTGCCTTTTACTAAACCAGATAATTATCTTATACTGCACTAGAGCTTTTACTCTTGTGTGTTATATTCTATTTTAGCTTCTATCCTAGCTTTTATTTTTAGCCTTTTTTATTTTCTAATCTTTACTGTTTTAATTATGTCTTAATGTTCTTTTGTGCTTTTGTCACAATGTTCTTGAATGTTTATATAAAGCAATTTGAATTGCCCTGTTCCTGAAATGTGCTATACAAATAAAGCTGCCTTGCCTTGCCTCATGCTGTGTGTTGCCATTACTGTAAAGGTTGAAGTGATTCCCCTTGAAAGCTATTTGTAAAAAAAAAAAAAGTGCCTCATGACAACAACTGTTGATTAATGTTATCTTTAGTTCGTGATCGATTTCTGATATCCGTCTCATCTCTGTATGTCTCCGCAGGATGCTTTGCCTGTGGAATGGAGAACGGATTCCGTGTGTACAACACAGATCCTCTTAAGGAGAAGGAGAAGCAAGGTAACAAGCTCTGGAGACATTCACATATACTGTATAATTGGTAGAAAATAAATTGTCATGTTGGTCACATGTTTTCTTCGGATGTACACCTACATTCGGTTTCACTGAGCAGTGTCCCATGTTGCAACACATTGATACTTAAATACTAAGTACTTAAAAAAAAAAAAATTATGTAGATGAATATTTATAAAAAAATATTAATAATACATCCACAGAGCTGAAAGGTGCCGAATAAAATTATGGCTTTTCCTAAAAAAAAATGCGTATGATTGTGAATTAATTATTTGAAAAATTTTGGCGGGTCCAAATTATAGGTTTAGTTTATTGTTGCCTTCAAATGAAACTCGTCAGCTCATGGTTACCACATTGGAAGTTGTGTACACAATATGCCTGGCGTTCAAGTGGTTAAGTCTTGAGAACACAGCTGATAAGCAACGGCAATATTAACTGTTACTGTCGGCGTCTAGAAGCCACAGAGATGTAACATAATGCAGTAAATGTAAAGGCATAATGACAGAGGAAAAAGATGAGGCCGTTGGGAATATCAACATTTTCCTCAGACATATCAAATTACAAAGAAAAACAATATACGACTAAAATTACAATACACTGTATTAACTTATTATGCACCCAAAAATTAACTTCCATGGCTGCCGCACTTTCGGACAACGTTAACAAACACCTCACAACTCGTAAACTCTGTGCTTTCAGAAACCTTCCACGGTCATATGGACTCTTCTCGTGAACACGGTAAACACGACCCCATTTGAGTGCACCATATCTCTGTGGAAGATATCTGATGTTTGGTTCCCACTTCTAACACGGCTTGTGAGCCAATAGTAAAAGGACGTTGGTGTCACGTGGTATCTCTGTGTCGTCAGCGATCAAGTTGCCAGTTAGTGTGGAAAAAATTATAGCTGATGTTGCAATTCAGTCTCACTCCACTCGACCATAAAATATGCAGGTTGTGCAACAAACTGGCAACCACTTGTTGTGAAGTGAATACAATGGAATGAAGAAAGGAGAGTGTGACATCTAGTGGCTGAATGTTATCGAAGAGTATATAAGCAAAGAAACGAAACTTCTGTGTTTTTTTGACAACAGCCGCTGCAGCCATTTTGGACTGAAAACGCTTACTATATATAATATTGCACACATCACATTTTCCCATCTAACATTATGGATTAAGAGTTTTTGTTCAACCATAGTGTTGAACAAAAACAATATGGAACAAAATATTCTGACAGAATTGAAACTTCTTAAACGAAGAGGGATATAAGAGGAAGTGTCCAACACACAGGGCTGAAAATGTGACTCGGCACATGACCTGATCAGACTTTTCTGACTCATCGGATTGAGCTGATCAAGTAGTCCTTCACAGGACCAAGTGTGGTCTTTTTTTTCCCCTGTGCTAATCCATGTTCAGTCCTTTGGAGGGATGGAGGGAGGGAGAGGATTTCTTGTCACTGTGGTCTGTTGTGGAGGGCTGCCATTAGAGATGAATAAGCACTAGTGATGATAAGAAGCACTGTGCAAATGTTATTTGAAGCACATTTTACAGTCAGTGGTGATGATAAGGGCTGCATTCTTCTCTTACAATAACAGTCATACTTGTTATCATTGATGCTCACTACCAATGACGTTGCCTTTCAGAGTTCCTGGAGGGCGGGGTTGGCCACGTAGAGATGCTGTTTAGGTGTAACTATTTAGCACTAGTGGGAGGAGGAAAGAAGCCAAAGTACCCAACCAACAAAGGTATGTTCTCTCTTGTCTTCAGTAGGAAGTGATGTTGGTTATAGAATGTTTTTTGTATGTGATTATGGGCTGGATTGTTGGGACAGTGGTTTGTGCTGCAGGAGGAGGCATGTTTCCAGTCAGCACCATCAAACCTGTAGCAAACACTGTCACTACAGCTAGCTACAGTAGCATGGAAACTCACAATGGTCAACATTTGATTAGTAACACCTCAAAGGGATAGTTTGGGTGTTTTTGAAGTTGGGTAATCATAGTCCGTGTATTACTTACAGTAGATGACACACCCCCAGTGTTGATCAACGGACAGGAGTACCAGCAGGGGAGCAAAGCAATGTACTGCTGTGGACGGGACCGGCAGCAAATCGTGTTTAAGCCACCTAAAAAATCAATACCAGTTTAAGTGTATGCAATATTTTGAATATTTTCACCGCTTTACCTCGCCGTCAGACAGCCCTTTCCGACGGGGAACTGAAGCCGCTGTATTTATCTATTCTCTCACCAAGCTGCCAGACTCCATTGGAAAACAAACTGTAATTTTACCTTGCAGAACACAGAAGTTGCTGGTGTAGCGCTGCCTCGATTTGTTAGTTTGTTTGTGCTATTGTGTGACTTCGGTGAATCCGAACTAACCAAAGTCACACATTAACACAAACAAACTAACCAATCGCGGCAGCCGGAAGACCAGATAACTCCCACGTTCTGTGAGGTAAAGTTACTATTTTTTTCAATGGAGTCTGGTTGCTTGGCAAGAGCATAGATAACGGCTTCAGTTCCCAGTAGGAAACATGGACTCTATAGCTGTCTCACGGCAAGGTAAACAAAATATTCTAAATGTAGCGTACACTTAAACACATTTTTTTTAGGTGGCTAAAATACTTTTTACTGCTGGCCCCATCAACAGCAGTACATTGCTTCGGTACCGTGCCGGTACTCCTGTATGCTTCTCCAAACTGGGGGCGTGCTGACCATCATCTACTGTAGGTAATACACTGACTATGAATAAGTACCTCATAAAATCCCATTTTAAAACCTCAAGGGTATTAAAATGGGATTTGATGAGGTACTTAGACAGGCATAATGTACAGCAAGCCAGTCATTGTTGTGACAGAAACCCAGACATGGCGATGCCACACTGCCCCCTCTGCTTCGCGTCAAGGTCTCTCATCGCCCTGAAGGGGATTCTTTCACAACAATGACCCGCTAGCTGTACATTATCCCGCTTATTACACGGCTACTTACTCACACAAAAGTGGTACGACAGAGTCCGACATCAGAACTGCGGCCATAGCAATGGTCTGTTATACATAGCAACGGTCTACTATAAAGAAATAACAATTTGATAAAATGAATGAACTGAATGAATATAGGTTATATCATCTGTTCTGGTTTTCCATCATACTTTCATTAGTAGTATACTGATAAACTAAATATGCCAAGTACTACACATATTTAATTCATGTGGCTTCATGTGTTGAATATTCTTTTCTTTTGTTGGTGCTCTAGTGATGATCTGGGATGACCTGAAGAAGAAGACCGTTATTGAGATTGAGTTCTCAACAGAAGTCAAAGCAGTGAAGCTTCGGCGTGACAGGTAAAGAAAAGTCCCCCTTCTAAAAGCTGAAATGGACTTTGTGAAGCTAATTTATCTGTCCAGGGATTGTGTTCTGTCATTGTGTTGGTGAAAGCTATTCCATCATTTGTGACAGTTGCAACATAAGGGTTGTGCAATGCATTAGTGAGTGGTTTTGAGGTTCATCTTCAGGAACAGCCATAGTGTTTTTAGTGTTCTTTAGTTTGAGTAGGCATACATCACTCTTTCTAAAAGGTTTCTCAGCTCAATCACAGCACTACTGTGGTAATGAGTAGGGCTGCCCCCTCTTAGTCAGTTAGTCGACTAATCGGTCGTTTTGGTCTTAGACGACTAAAATTGATTTAGTCGATTCGTCGTTTTTTAATGCTTTTTCCATGCTGAATGACTTATTTACAAGAAACTTAAAGGGGAACACCACCCAAATAAGGAATTCCAATATGTTATTTCCATGGCCTAGGGAAGTTCAGTCAATATTTGTGAACATAAGCTACTCTCTCTCAAAGCCAGAAACCAGAGAAGTAAGTCTCAAACTTGTGATGTCATAGGGTATAAAGTGTGGAGCTGCTCCATAGACAATGAATTGGAGACTGATTTTGTGGACACACACAAAAATGAGCTTTATTCTATTGTAGAAAATGTCCCCATATACTCAGAACATCCCCCTGGGTGCTCTCAGTATCATCTTTATTTCTATACTTCCTTCTATTTAAATGGTTCATATTTTGTGACACTTTATTTAGCTCTTTTTTTTTTACTGTGTTAGCGGATGCATCTTGTTTTTTGCTGATGTACACTGCAAATTTCCCCACTGCGAGACTAATAAAGGAATATCTTATTTTATCTTTCCTAATTAATTGTCTATGGAGCATCTCTGGACTTTTTACTCTAACATCACAAGTTTGAGTTTCAGCACTCTGGTTTTTAGATTTGGGAGAGAGTTGTTCATGCTAACTTATATTTTTTGGACCGTCTTAAACCATAGGAATAACATGTATGAATTTAGAAAATGGGTGAAGTTCCCCTTTAAGAGCACATCTCTGGTAAACGCAAGCTGTAAAGGGGACTTATCATGAAAATTCACTTTTTCAGTGCTTGTGCACATACATTTGGGTATCTGGAATACCAACCAACCCACAAACTGTGAAGTAAGACAAACCAGTTGTTGTTGTGGTCTGCCTAGATCAGACCATTCAGACTCCCCTTCTTATGTCACATGCAGGCTCATTAGAATATATCGCCCACAGCTTGAGAACTACATTTGCAAAGTTGCAACATAATTGTCTCGCGAGCCAATCAGAGCAGACTGGGCTTTTTCGGGAGGGGTTCTTAAAGAGACGGGCGCTAAAACGGAGCAGAGTTTCAGACAGACGGGATGAGAAAAATAATGTGTTTTTTGAACATTAAAGCATGTAAACATGTTCTAGTAGAAACCCAAAATACATGTATGAACTGGGAAATGAGCATGATACGTCCTCTTTAAAGTGGTGCTTTTGTGTAATTCTTTAAACTCAGTTTCACAGATCTCTCAAAAAAACTGTATGAGTGTTAGTCCACTTGGTATTTCTTTAGTCGAGATAAGCCCTAGTAGTGTCGCTGGGACACACTATGATGCAGTGACAATGCAGCTATACTAGTATTTTCCTTGGTATCTACTATCTCTTGAATTGATTCTCCCATTCATTGTCAGTCCTGCAGCTTCTGGTGTCAACACTGGAAGTGTCACATTATTATTATGCTTGTGAATGCTATGTAAGTAGAGTCTTTGACATATATGTTATGATCCTCTTTTGTTCTCAGGATTGTGGTGGTCTTGGACTCAATGATCAAAGTCTTCACCTTTACCCACAATCCCCATCAGCTGCATGTGTTTGAGACCTGCTATAATCCCAAAGGTCAGTCCACTGTTTAAACTCCTGTTCCTGCTCTACACATTTACATTTCAGACGCTCTAGCAAGTTCAGCAAACATACATACTACATGGTGTAGCACCTTTTTAAACATTATTTTAAGTTGTAGTCAAAACTAGTACCAAAACTTTCAAAGCTTTCCATTTAATGAGTCTGTTTTAGGGCTGTCCCAAAAGACAACAACAGCTGTCAGTGTGCTGACTTGACTATGACTCGCCCCAAACTGCATGTGATTATCATAAAGTGGGCATGTCTGTAAAGGGGAGACTCGTGGGTACCCATAGAACCCATTTTTATTCATATATCTTGAGGTCAGAGGTCAAGGGACCCCTTTGAAAATGGCCATGCCAGTTTTTTCTAGTCAAAATTTAGTTTAAGTTTGGAGTGTTATTTAACCTCCTTTGTGAAAAGCTAGTATGACATGATTGGTACCGATGGTTTCCTTAGATTTTATAGTATATATGATGCCAGTATCATCACTGTAGCTTTAAAACCGAGTTCTCTACAACATAAAAATCGCAAGTTGCGTTAAAGAAATTGGTAGCGTTAAAACTAATTTGCACTAAGGCGTTATTATCGCTTTAACTTTGACAGCCCTAGTCATATATAAATGTGACACGTGCACATTAACCAACGTTTTCCCTCTTTGTCTCCTTGTTCTCCTCAGGTCTGTGTGTGCTGTGTCCCAACAGCAACAACTCCCTGCTGGCGTTCCCCGGGACTCATTCAGGCCATGTGCAGATAGTGGACCTGGCCAACACGGAGAAGC
>CAKALG010013124.1:0-17204 GCA_916700815.1 Helicolenus hilgendorfi
CTGTATATGTCGATGACCCTGTGACCTCTCTTGCAGCATCACCATCAAATCTAAAATCTAAACACTCTGCCTTGAAATTGACTGAATGTGTTTATTAAAGCCTCTTTCATTTGGGACAATCCATGAGCTTTCCTCTAGCGCCACCTTCAGGTGAAATAGTCACTGTACACAACTGTGAGCACAGTTTGTGTACATATGTATATCTGCACATATGTGGGCCGATAAATAACAAGAAATTGCCGGATAGAAAATCTAGAACACATTTATTTTTCAACTTTAAAATGTCACATGCAAATATATTTAATAATCAAATTTAGCTGATCCATATTTTTTCATTCATAATTATATACTTTTTTTGGATAAAAATAAATGTTGTCCAATATGTCTTTATCCATTTTTATGGATAATATTAGTATCAGTTAATGTTTACATGATGATTGATTATTGTACTGGCATGAATTGTACTGTGTACATTTAGAAGATTAATCCTCCCTTGACCTGGGAAATGTCCATTAGTGCACAACATCTTTCAGAATCTGATTACAATGAAACTTACTGAACATGCTTCCTAGATCGCAATCCTTCTGGTTAATACATGACATTTCCTCTTGTGCTACCTTACCACGACTGTCAAATGCCAACCTTCTGCCATCCTTGTACCAACATGTTTACATTATATACACCATGAGATCATAGAGATTCATAGAGATGTTGCTGCACTGTTCATATGGGGAGAGGGAGGCGGGTAGCGGCCTCTTTAATATCCCTGGTTGTATTAGGTCATAGTGGGCAAGGATTGCTTTTTGGAAAACTGCAGCTTTTTTTCACCGACCCAACATAGCAAAAAAAACCAGCTCTCTGTGCTGTCCATGGCTGATGCAGAGACCCTATAATGCACACCTTTGTTTAAACCAGTGGGTACTCAGTCGATTATCTGCAACCACAACACTAGATGTCGCCAAATCCTACACACTGACCCTTTAATGTTTGCTTTCTTCAGGCATGTGCCGGTTACCATTATCCTTTTAGTGGATCATCTCAGTCTCACTGAATCTATTAAGTACCTAGTATGTCCTGCCCTTGTGAATTATCTAAAAACCACTGCATTCTTGTCCTCTCTTTTCACTCAGGCTTCTCTGTGCTGGACCATCATCTCTCTCTCTCTCTCTGCTGGACCATCATCTCTCTCTTTGCTGGACCATCGGTGCCTCATTGCAGGTGTTTTGAATCCGAATCTTCTTCCTCCAGGATATTTGCCTCATCTCCTGTCCCTCTGTCCCTTGTGTGAATGATTTCCTTGTCTCTCGTTCTCTCTTTCTCTCCCTTTGTGCATAAGGTTTCCTCATTTCGTCTTCATTCTATGTGTGCTTGAGTTTTGCCTCTGGTGTGTTTGTGCAATCTGTCTCCATGGTGGAGAGGACGCCCCGCGGCTCAGGTTCTTTCTGCCTGGCGGCACCTAGAAGTTGCTCGACATTCTCCCGGATCTTATCTTATTCTTCTTCATGTGTTTACAATCAATCTATCATTTTGTCATCCTGATTTTCCATATTGTGATTGTGATCTGAATCGAGGGTCTAAGGACAGAGGGTGTTGCATGCTGTACTGATTGTAAAGCCCACTTGAGGCAAATCTGTGATTTTTGATTAGCTATTTAAATTGAATTGGCTTGCCTTGACTGAACTTAAATGATCATCAATTATTAACAATCGCAAGAAAGTATCTTAGTTTTTACCCTGAATATTTTGTCAGGACAGGCTGTGCTTTATACCAGCATTGATTTAGTGTTAAGACAACTTTTGTTGTTTGCTAACAAGCACAGTTTTTCAAAAGTCTGCCAAAGACCCATAGTTATAACTCTTGTGTAAGTATTTAATTACTACCAATAAGCCTAGGATCACAACTTGTGTGTGTGTGTGTAAGAACTAACCAGGACTGAGGCCCAGGTCTCTGACAAGGCCAGGGTTACAGGCACAAAACCTGTGGCTGAACTTGGTGATGAGGGTTTCCAGATACTCTCCTCTCTCCTCCGGTGCGTGGATGTGTCTGAAGAAATCCCGCAGAGCGTTGGGGAGGAACTGGTTACTGAAGTTATGGAGGGTCACCAACTCGTCGAGGACGTCCCGCCTGCACACACACACATAGACAGACACAAATGCAGACTAAATGGCATGATAGATTTTTTTTTTAATTTGTACACAGGTAATGTCAGCTGCTGAATTATGATATTTGGAATTCTAATTTCAAAGGAGAAGGGCACCAATAAATGTACATTTAATATCAGAGTAGACACATTAAATAAACACTACTCCGGGGTGTAATAATAATCCCCCCAAAAAAATACATCTAATAATTTCCAGGCATGGTTTTAGACTTTCTTAAGGTAATACAGAAGTATCGCACAATAGCGCTGTTGTCACAGAAGTATCAGATGTAAACTTCAGATGACTTTTCAGGTGTGTTTCTGTGTTAACCTCTCATCCAGGTAAACCCTCAGCATCTTCCAGTTGAGCCGTCTCGTGTAGAAGATGAACTTAGCCAGCTCTGTCGCATGATCCACTAGTATACCCTTAGACATGAAGTAACTGATACCCTACACACACACACACACACACACACACACACACACACACACACACACACACACACACACACACACACAAACACAAACACACACAAACACACAGAAAGAGAGACAATAATATCTTGTGAGTCTTAATTCATCCAGACACACACACTTTGATGTTGAAGTGATGACAGATTAGTGAAACAACAGAGGCTCAGAATAATTACATCATTAAACACATCATTTTTTCCTGACATCATTGTTCTAGACACCACCGTGCGCACACACACGCATGCACACACGCACACTTCAGAAGCTGTGAGGTCTTTCGGACTACAGATCATGTGTTACCTCCTGTGCGTTAGCATTGAATGTCAGGCAGCCTTCATCTAGTTGTAGGTATAGTCTTCTATATGAGAAACCAGCAGGTAGTCTTCTGTTGTAGATGGAGCAGTGTCCCCAAGTGGACTTACACAGCCTGATGGATCGACACACACACACACACACACACACACACACACACACACACACACACACACACGGGTTATAGAATAGAAACAAATAAAAAAATAACACAATAATAGAACTTTGCTGCATACATGTGGCAAAAAAAGGCTTGTCTGATAAGTTGACAGAAAACAATTGACAAAAACAACAGTCGACAGAAACAACTGTGAAGTCAGCCCTTCAATACCATGAACTTCCCGTCTCCTCTTAGTCTATCTGTCATCATATGTTTTGTACTCAGAGTGATTTCAGGAAGCATTCATGAACCTCAACCAAATCGCCACCTTATTACTTTAATCGCCACAAAAAAAGATGACAGAAACTAGAGTTGAACCTCCTTACCCCTGCCATAGATATTCGTCACTTCCCAGGTCCTGCCACACACAGCCGGCCAGGCACAGATCGGTAGCATTCAGGTACGACAGGATGGTGATGCTTAATTCAGGCGGTAACATCTCCAAATCTATAAAACCATGCGGTTCCTTACCTACAGTCAGCAAGACAAAGAGGGAGAACAAATTCAATATTTAGACTTCAATTTAATCTCATATACTGCTACTGTTACTGTTACTACGGTAGTTTTGAAGCCTTTTGTTGCATTCTTCCCCACTTCCTCCCTGACTTGTTGGCCACTTTCCATTGTGTAGAATATCACAATCACAGTCATTCATTGCTGGTAGATGAAGGTTACATCGGCCCAATCCTAAAGCCGTCTACACATGATCACCGGTAAATTCCAGTGCCATTGTTTTCCTGTGGAGAGAGCGGTTCTGCCCGACTAGGCGGTATCGCTACCTGTGGCTTGGCACACTCCTCGAAATTGCCACCGAGCGCTGTGCTCAAGGTTCAAATTATTTCAACTTTGACTTCGGCTGCCGCTGACCTTTCAAAGCGCACCCGATGAGAACAGCTGCAACTGTTGTTGTTGTTGTTGTTGTTGCCTAGTAACAGTGAATGAGATTCCTTGCGCTCTTTTTGGGGAGATATTTTACCTGCTGCCTCTGCAAGGCTCTGCGCCCTACCTTGTGATGAGTGAAGAGCAAATCTCAGAAATAATGGAAAGAGACGGGCAACCAAGACTGAACAACCCGAGAACACATTCAAAATACATAATAAGAGCGAGCAGTGTGGTTACAAAGTGCTGATGAAGAGAGTTAGGAGTGTGCTTAGCGTGTGTTTGTGTGTTCATACCTCCCATGCGTGTTCTTAACAGATGGTAGATGTCGGGGCCATAACACTGCTGAGGAGCTCTTTTCTGGGGACCTCCATCTCTCCCTAGGAACAAACAAAAATCAGGTTCATTTTTGTACTTGTTTTATTCATTCACTGTCATTACTTGCTTACTGCTATATAGCATGACAGGGATTTGGGACATTACACCAGTATGCATTGTTGTTTAAAGGTCCCATATCATGCTCATTTTCATGTTCATACTTGCACTTTGTGTTTTTACTAGAACATGTTTACATGCTGTAATGTTAAAAAAAAAAAAACTGCCTGAATATTGTATTCTGAAACTGTATTCACGCTCTGTCTGAAACGCTCCGTTTTAGTGCATTTCAACGGAATTGCAACGGAATTGCCATGGAATTGCGTTGCTAGGCAATAGTTTGGTTCCATGTTTACTCCCTGTCAGCTGATGTTATTTACATACACTGCAACAGGAAATAAACTGGGACACATTTACAATGTTTATGTTTAAAACCGTGTAATGATCTATATAATGTGTATTTGTGACATCACAAATGGGCAGAAATCCTAACGGTTTGTTTCACCAGGGAATAAACTTAAAAAGTTTTGATTGCAAACTTCTAAGAGCATAGCAACAAGGAAGAGATACACTGCCAGGAGCAAAACAACAACAAGACCAACTGATTTGAGCAGAAGCACAGGAGCAAGAATGACAGCCAAACTAATACGAGTAACGCAGGTGGAAACCAAACAATAATAGGATTACTCTCACTTTTGGCAGTAAACCGAGGCTTACAGTATATGTGATTTGTTGTTATTTTCAGTCCATTATGTTACAATGACCTCTGACTCTGATTTGTTTGTCACATAGACTGTACATAAGAAGTGGACGTAGTCACCGTGACGTCACCCACTGGTTTGTGAACTACAGTTTTGAAACCTCGAGTTTGGCCATCGGCATCTTGTTTTTTTGCAACTACAAAAGGTCAACTGTTTAAATAATAAGCTGTTTCATTATAATGATCAAACACATTCAGGTGGACTGATTTTAGTTGGTTCTTGCTGTGCTGATATTGAGTTGAAATTTTATTTATAAGGATGGAACTCAAACCTTTATAAATAAACCTAATAAATCAAAACAAACTCATATTTTGTCTGAGATGTCAACCATGTGTCATAGCAGCAGTCACATACAAACTACAGTTTATACACTCCTCAGTAATATTAATGTTAAGAAATGTTAGGATTACCTTGCTCTCGTCTTCCTGCTCCGTCAGCCAGTCGGTCCGCAAGCTCTTCCTGAAGCTGCTGCTGTTGTCTGGGAGGCAGCCTCCACAGTACTTGACCCATCTATATGGCAGCACAGTAACACAGTAAACGCAAGTCACTTAGATGATAATATAATATACAGTAATAATAGGTTGTATTACAGCTGACCCACCTGTATGGTAATAAGTGGCAGACTGTGCCTACACACTTTTCCCACCGTCCTTTTTCTCATTTATACCTCACAGGAAAATTACTACTCATGATCAAAGGGTATACTTTCAGCACAATTTGACAACTGCTCGTACAGCAGTTTGTTTACATGCAGTTATCTGGTCATACTTATGATGATTTTTATTACTATCCCATTTATGTATTGTGCATTAAAACATATTCTGGTTGCATTCATTTGACTAAACTAGTTGCGGTTTTCCAAAAGAAAACATCTAATCTGTGTGTCTGTCAGTAAGCAGGTAGCTAGGCAGGAAAACAAGTCATATAATAATGAAGAATCATATAATTCAACACAGGATACACCAAGGTTCACTTGCTGCTATGATCTTCCATTACTGGCAAGTAAAAGGCAAATAAAGAGGGCAAATCCACAAGACCGAGTGAAACATTTCAAAGACAATAAATTGTCTTGTATCACATTATTCAGACTACTTGTGATTTAACCAATTCACCATTGATTTTATACTAAATATGCCCAACAATTATTATTATTAATAACAATAATATAACTTATATAGCACCTTTCAAGAAACCCAAGGACAACAGTTGTAAGTTCTAGTGCTTGAGATGGGAAAAATATACTGTATCTCCTGTTATTATCATTTCTTCTGGTTGATTTGTTATATTGTAAAGCAATGCTTGTTATTCATCTTATTGTGCTGCTGAAAAACCACTTAAAAAGCGGCAGGCAAAACGTGACTCTTCCATTTAAGTATCAATTATTACATGGAAATTCCTAGAACTGTACAGTGGTCTATGGATTCAATCATGCATGATAGTCTATGTCTTCATCAATAAAATACAGCTACCATTCAGATTACATTTATGTTATTATGTTAGTATTTTAAAATTCCCACATTATGTTCTAGAACTGCGTATTACCTTTATTATATGATGAAAAAAAGGATGAATAAATAAATTAAATAATACAAATAGCACCCTGGCTTACGTGCTTGATCTCTCAATGATTCTGTGCTCTTGAGGCTGACATGGCTTAGGGTATATTAAATGTGTTAATGATGAAAAGAGAGAGCGAGATCTATATATTGTAATTTGCTTAATGAATTGTATATATGTGTGTATATATATGTTTTTGTTTTTATTTTTTTAATTATTATTATTGAATTGACACTTTGGTAATATGGTTCACCTAACAGTCATGCCAATAAAGCATATTGAATTGAATTGAATTGAGATTAAAGTTCACATTTTGTTACTAATTGATTGTTTTGGATGCCAATTTGTAACAGGTGACTGACCTGTGGCAGTAATACAAGTTTATGATCCTATATTCAGTCTCTCTTCCTGTATTAAACAACACTGCACAGTACTTACAACTATATATGGCAGACAGCACTTGAGTGTAACTGAAAAAACAGACACCTGTGTACGAGATTATGTACCAACCACTGGCAGTCAGTATGCATTTATCCTGCTGACACATGAATGCCAGCATCTACTCATCATTGCATTGTGACAACTCTGTGCTGATGAACTTCACAATATAAACAAACAGTAATGCACTGTGGGATGGTTTTATTATTATTACTCTCCTTTTTTTATATCACACTGCCCAGTCTCGCCTGTCTACTGTCAGCTGTGTTGCATAAACAAATCCATTACACTGTTGTAAACATCAACGTTGGAAGTTCGAGAGCAAGCAAGCTAGTTTGACCTGAAGTCCCGCCTCCCCGTCTTTATCATTGGTCGCACATATCACGGCAGCATTCGAAGCGGAACGTCATTGGTTTAAGTTAGCTGTCACTCACAATCTCTTCTTACAAATCCCCGAGTTAGCTTACCGAGCTAGTTTAAGTTGACGAAGACAGAGCAGACTCAAACTGGTTGATTAAACTGTCCTATTAGAGGACATTTGTCTCATTTCTTTTACAAGTATGGTGCAGTATTTCCCAAAGAGAACTACCTACCTGAGGTTAGTGAATCCTCTGACGAACCCACCTGCACACAAGTACAGCAGGAGATGCGGCTACCAGACGTGTCCAGTTGTCATTTCATTTAGCCAAGCAGAAATATAAATAGAGCAGTTGCTCCTTCTGTTGAGGAAGGAAGAAGCTTTCATACCGTGGTGGGTCTCTATCACTATAACATCATCATCTGTTCTCACTCCTCCTCCTCCCCCTCCTCCTCCTCCTCCTGCTGTCAGCTCAGCCCCTCCTCCTGCTCTCTCCAGTCATTACACAAACTCATGAACTCAAAGAAAACTAACAATTTTACAACAATGAGTCAGAACGCAGTCGTTTTAAATGATAATACGCGCTGCGCTGCCTGCGACACATTCATAAACTAAACTCAACGAAAAAAGCTGAAAGCAGTAGTGGTGTGTCGGTCACGAACGAGCCGGTTCAAAGAGCCGGCTCTTGTAAGTGAACGATAAGAGCCGGCTCCCTTTCGAGAGCCGTTTTTTTCTTTACTTGATTCAAGGCAGTATGATAGGAAGATCTTCTCCACGCCACGGGCACTCCATGCACTGACTTTTCCTTTTTTGGGGGGAATTTGCGGCTGACTAGACGCATCAGAGGCGTATTGCTGCCCTCCACAGGTCATTTGTAGATCGGCATTGGTTGGATTAAATCCTCATGTAGAGTCTTGTGCAAATAAGATAGTCGATTACAGTCTTTGTTGTTTCGCTGTTCTCCGTGCTCAGTATTGATTTTAACGAGTGTTCTGTGACGCCAGTTTTTGAGAGTTCTGCCTGCACGAGGCTTCTCATGCACTGACTGTGACTGAATGTTGTGTTAATGACGTCCTTGCGACCAATCAGGTGATGACAGGTCTACAGGTACAGAGCAGGAGAGAGAGGAGGAGAGAAAGAGAGAGAGGACTGCGGTGCGCGAATAGCAGACAAGATGAGTGACAGTCGGAAACGAAACAGCACGTAAAATTATGGTATTCTGGAAAATGGTTTAGTATAATTATATTGAATAATTTAAGTGATATATGTGCACACATACTAATCATACGTCAGAACAGCGCTAAATTTGGCTGGATTATAAAAGGCAGAAGTGGTAAAACGAAGAGCCGTTTGGGAGCCGAAAGAGCCGGCTCTTCTTGGTGAGCTGAGCCAAATGATTTGACTCACTAAAAAAAGACGGAATTCCCATCACTAGTACAGGCCACGTCGTGACGTCATCACGTTAGAATACGCGGAAAGACTGGCGCGCAACAGCCAATCCCGTTTCGTGTTGTTGAACACCCGGTAGAAACAAACTAACTTCAGTTAACTTTACCAAAAGTATCAGCTAGCGTTAGCTATAAAGACATCATATTGGAGCCGTAACACTTTAATGTGCATACTTAAACACGACATCGAATTTGTATGCAAAGTAACTAAGGTTGTATTTGCGTCTACTTGTGTTGCCATGACACAGGCTGACTGGACCCAAGGCTTATGGAAAGGAGGCTGCATCACGCGTCATCAACGCGTCATATATCCGGGGGTATTGCACATGCGCAGTAAAATCTGGCCCGCACTCGTCGAAATTGAACCAATTGTAACGCAGCTTGAGTTGAACTGCGCATGCGCTGTACCCATCTCCCAAGACCCGTGTTCCATCCTCCTTTCATAAGCCTTGACTGGACCTTTTAGCTGTTGAGGTTGGTTGGCGCGTCTCTGTCTTTAGTACAGATAGAGATGCTGTCTACTGGTGATGTCCAGGGTGGTCTTCGCAAACTGGAAACTCTCCTGCGGGTGATAAAGTACCCAGGACATGTCGACTACAATAGGTAACAACACACATCTGCCTAACTGAAGCTCAGCAGCCCTGATGGGGCCGTGATTGTGTGTGGAAAGATGATTAGTTAACTGTAGCTCAATCCGTGTTTGCGTTATTAGATTTATAAGTATGTAAAATAATCTCTAAATGCGTATCGTGAATCTGCAAATGTGTGTCAACAATCCGTGTGTGCGTAATCATGTAATGTGTAGACACATCTGTAAATGCGTGCATAGATATTATTGGCTGAAAAGTCTTAAGTATTTTGCTCCAAGATCTGGAAATACTGATAAATCATCAATTACAACTCTTTTTACAAGTGACTTGCTACACTTCTGCCGTGCCAGAGATCTGCAAATGCGTGTGGAGATTTGTCTGTAGGCTACAGTCTGTTACTGTGCCTCAGTAGCAATACCTTCTACATACCACCAGTGGAAATGTTCCTGTGTGTCATCCTGTGCTCCTTATGGCATTTGTAAAATAAATTGTGAAAGTGTTTAAGGGCTTAGGACATTATGATAGAAGTATATGATGGCCATTTCCATGCTCTATTATGCCTCATAAGTTGTTGTAGCAATTTTTGGGTTGATACCATTTGTTACACAGATTTGGTGCTAAATTTAACCATTTTTTGATTGATAAAAAAGATGAATAATCCCTCTAAAATACCACATTAAGACACCAAAACTTTGAGGAACACTGTAGAAAAAGCTGTGATTTGGTGTCAAAAACCTTCAACATTTTGAGATTTCTGTAAGAATTGTATTGTATTTACCTAGAGAAGCCATCCATCCTCTGAATGCCCTAGGTGTTTAGTTTGTGTTTGTAAAGTTTCATGAGGCTGTGATTATCCTTGAGGTCACCACAGGTCATTTTATACAGTGATGTCAAGTTTCAAAACATGGTCTCACTACAATGAAATGGTTACTATGGGGACTAACATCATCACACATGAATACAGTTGCCCCTTCGCTAAGCCTCGCCCCCCGCTGCTACTCCGTCAAGCCGTCAGAGCTACGATAGAGCCCACACTGTCACTAACTGCACTCCCTGCATAAATATCTAACTACATTTTTCAGAGAGATTTTATCACTTATATGAGCTGCGACAACTACACTATTTTTTTTTTTTTTTTTTCACAATCTCGCGTGTTGTTCTTTGTTTCTCCACCAGCCTTTCCAAAGGAGATCCCTCCGCTTCTCTACCAATTGTGAGCTTCGCCCTCACTTCCTTCTCTCCACCTTTTGCTAAGCAACTAATGGAGGCTGGACTGGAGCTGAGTGGCAAAACTGACCTCCGATTTACTGACACTCTTTATAAGGTAAGACATACACATATTCTAACTGATGTGTTTTCACAGATGCAGCGTTACGAAATGTTGTCAAGTATCTCAATTCACATTCGTCCCCACCCTCTATGGAGCACAATGACTTTACTTTTCACTTTAGGCTCACAATTATTCTACTAACCTGAAGTGGTCTGATCATCTGTGAGTGTGTGTGTTTTGTGTGTGTAGGTACTGCGAGATGTCTTCCACTATAAGCCCGTACTGACCAAGCAGCAGTTCCTCCAGTGGGGTTTCTCTCAAAGGAAAATCTCTGTCATCTGTGACATCATTAACTTGGTCCTACAGAAACACAACCAACTGAAGAAGGTACAGAACCTTTTAATGGTTTATTTTTATTTACTCGTGTGTCTATGTGTGTCTTAAAGGTACAGTGTAAATGGACCTATATATAGCTTTATATAGCACCTTTCTAGTCTTCCGACAACTCAAAGCGCTTTACACTACATGTCAGCATTCACACACACATTCATACACTGATGGCAGAGGCTGCCATGCAAGGTGCCAACCTAAGAATACAGCTTTGCAGAGAGAGGGTGTTTCAGAAAGTGGGGTGAGTGAAAATTCTGAGTTAGTTCAGCCTGAGTCGAGGGAAACTGTGGGTTTTCCATGGTAACAGTTATCATGGTAATTGACTCTGTGAAGCTAACCTGCTTGCTGGCAGGTTTTCTTTAACAAACCCTGAGTTTCTCTCTGTCTCCTCCCTCTTACAGAGCCAGACACGCTGCTTTATTTCCCAATTATCATTCAGTCCACATCAAAGCCCTCATCGAAGCGCATTAATTAGCAGAGGTTCACTTCAGAATTTAAAGGTATTAGTTTGTTACTAAGGAATATCTAAAGTTACCGCTTTTCCACTGTCAGTCATTTTTTTGAACATTCAAATATTCTACAGCATCAAGTCACCCTCAGCCCCGAATAAAACCTCTGCTTGTCCTTCAAAGAGTTCTTTTTTGATAACACTGTGACTGAGACAGCTGTCAGTCTGTTAGAGCAGCTCCACTAAAATGTTTATTACACATAATGTGTAATTTCAGTTTAAGTACTAAAATCAGTATGAAGCTCAGACAGGTAGGGTCAATGAATAATGATCTCTATCAATAATGTGATTGGCACTGATGGAACATAATTCCTATAATATTGTAGATTTTATGTTAATATCTGTGAGTGAGCAGGATGGTGGTGCAGAATGGAGTTTTTGAAATAGGCTGCGAATTGTCTGAATGGGTTTTAACAGCATTTCACTGACTGGGTTTAAATTGACTCCATCTGTTGAAGTAGCTGAAATAAAGTCACTGAATGCTGTTGAGCCAAGATCCAAATAGAGGTCTACTACTTAACATCTACTCTATTTAACCTTTAAATCACCAAACACATTATTACTGGATCAGAGTGTGAGCTCACAGTCATGTTTCTAGGTTTAGATATATTTTTTTTAAATCTTCAACTATGTTTTTCATCTTCAGTTGCCGGTGTCGGAACAGACTTCAGCATAACACTCTCTGTCCCATCAGATTAGAACAGAGCTGAACAAATGTATTTAAAATGTAATGTAGGCTACAGCCATACACAGCCATAATTAAATCCCCTAGATCTAGAAGAAATCTTGTGACCGCTATCTGTGCCGTGACAGCAATGAAGTTTGGAGGGAACAACAAAAACAGTAGACGGCTGTCATTCAACAAACAGAATTTCTGTAACGTATCTAGGGCTGCAATTAACGATTATTTTCATTGTTGATTAATCTGTCAATTATTTTCTCGATTAATCGATTAGTTGTTCGGTCTATAAAATCTCAGAAAATGGTGAAAATGTCGATCAGTGTTTCCCAAAGCCTAAGATGAGACCTCACATGTCTTGTTTTGTCCACAACTCAAAGCTATTTTATTTATTTTTTTCATAGAGGAGTAAATAAACCAGAAGATATTCACATTTAAGAAGCTGGAATCATACAATTTTGACTTTTTAAACTTCAAAATAAAAATGACTCAAACCGATTAATCGATGACCAAAATAGGTGGCGATTAATTTTCTACCGTAGGGGACGACTTATCGATTAATCAGTTAAGTGTTGCAGCTCTAAAAGTATCCAATATAATTGTGATTCTTTGTGTTGTAGCCGAGAGTCAGATGTCCTGCCTCACACAAGGATGACCGAGGAGAAGCTCATCCAACACTGACTGATGAAGACACTGTAAGTATAATGTGATATGCTATACCACCACTAAAAGTACACAGCACCGTATAGTATAGCATACCACTCAATGATCTTGATAAGAGATATCCATATTCTACTGGAAAAACAACTTTCTTTAGAATACTGATACCTGGCTAAAAAGCCAGTATTACTTAAACACAAAACAAATCAGTTATATATATTATGAATGGATCCATTCCTGGGTAGTTTTGTGTTTGCAAATGCAATCAGCTGTTCACTCAGTATGGCAAAAGATGTGAGGGCCTTCAATGTGCTCATTAGAGGGTGTGTTTTGTTAACTGGAAGCCACTCATACTTTTTTACTTCTATTGAACAGCAGCACATGGTCACAGGTACATTAAACCTACCTTGATGTCACTGGAATATACAGGAGCATTAACAAGGATGTCAAGCGGTAAATGAGTAGCAGGTAGGGGCTGCTATTTACAAACAGGTGTGATGTGACAGACAGGTTAATGATTAGACATATGCATCATCAGAAATTTGTCTTTAGTTCAATGCCATTGTGTTTTTATGTGTTTCAGGTGTCCGAGAGGCCATTTGTTGAGAGGCACATAGAAAGTCCCTCCACTTTTCCCACGAACTCCTCCCATGCGGAAGCATTCTCCTCCCATAATGTAACCTGTACATCTCACAATGAAGTGTACTCCTCCAATTCTCCTGGAAATGCGATCAGAGAGCTGGCAGGACAGGAGGAGGACAAGGAGAACACTCTTTACGTAAGCATTTACCAAACCGGTATAAAGATTAAGCAAAAGCTTGTTAGAGACGTTAGTTAATGTAGTAAAAGTTTAGTTTGCTGATAGATGGAGCCAATGCGATTTACATTACAGCGCGCTGCGGTCTTTTTTCACTTCTGATACGATGGATATGGGATTACATTGTAAAACTATGAATATTTATTTAAAGGTCCCATATTGTAAAATTTTCAGGTCTTTTACATTATGAAGCAGGTTTAAGTGCTATATAAATACTGTTAAACTATCAAAACGCTCAATATACAAAAAAATACACACAGCCCGTATTCAGAAATTGTGCGTTTGAAACAAGCCGTTAGGATTTCTGTCTATTTGTGATGTCACAAATGTACAATATTTAGACCATTACACGGTTTTAAATGTAAACGTTGTAAATGTGTCCCAGTTTATTTCCTGTTCTAGTGTATGTAACTAACATCAGCTGACAGGAAGTAAACATGGACCCTGGTTGCCTAGCAATGCAATTCTGTCGCAATCCCGTTGAAATGCACTAAAACGGAGCGTTTCAGACAGAGGGTGAATACAGGTATAATCAGGCAGACAGTATGGGGAAAATAAAGTTTTTTTTTAACATTACGGCATGTAAACATGTTCTAGTAGAAACACAAAATACAAGTATGAACCTGAAAATGAGCACAATATGGGACCTTTAAAATGCCTTTGTTTGAAACAGCATGTGCTACAGCGTTGCAGCTTTCACCATGACAACAAGGTGACCTTTAGAAAAGCGGTGTGAGTTCTGTATTGGAACGTTTAAAGGCCTACAGTTCTGAGGACCACTGCACCAACCCCAGGTCTTTCCAGAGGAGTTTGAACATGTGCCAACATTAAATGTAATGTAATGTAACTGTCTTTACTGTCTTTCAGTCCTCAGAGGTGGATGGAAGGCTGTCAGCACTAGAAGCTCAACTAGGGAGTCTTCTGTCTGGGATGGACAGGCTCAGTATCCTGGAGAAACGCCTGGAGGAACTTGATAAACAGAGAAACACCGACAAGGTTGAGAAGACATTCTTTAGTCTACCTCTTTAATATCTTATTCATTTATTTTATATGTTTCCTTTAGTGGACAGACAGCAAAGAATATTTATTATAAAATGGTAGCTCAAATCAAGCAATCTGATTGGTTATATCACGGCTATGACATCTAATTTCTTTGCACTTTTAGTATCGTTCCGCGTCTGAGAAAAACACATAAGACCAATGTGTTGATATGGTTGCTTAGCGACAGGGTCACGGGAGAGATCATTTCTGCCAACATGGAACAGGTTACAGACACAAAGTAACCAAATAGCTACCTATTTTATTGTGAATATTATTATTTATTAATAAATTAAAATGAAATGCGTCTATAACTTTCATATTGCCATACTTGATTATTTTATAAAAGCAATAGCTCACTTCAAGCCATGATATGTTGTGATGATATCGCAGCTAAGGGGTGTTGGGCGGCCCGACGCGAACATACAACGGCCAGTTGTGAGTTAAAACATTACAACTGCAGCCACCTTTTCTATTTATCATGTTCTGTTCCAGATTGAAGGACAAGCCATCACTGTATCCAGAGAGAGCTGGGAAAATCTGATGAGCAGAGTGCTGTTGTTGGAAACTAAACTAGATCTGAGCAATATACAGGTAGTGTAAATGCTGTGATATTTCATCTCCATATAGAATGTAATCACTGAATGTCTTGTTTTTTTTCTCTTTCTGCCTCTTAATGTGTGGATCCAATCAAACCTGTTCATGCATCTTCACATGACAATGTTGGGGATGAAACAAATTGCTAACCAAAGTTAGAGCACTGTATTGTATATACTATGAGGTGAAAACCTTTCATCTGAGGAAAGGTAAAAGCAATTTATTATGTAAGGATATTGTATGCTGCCAACAATGAATGTGTCGTTACCTCATAGTTTGGGGGGGGTGGAGTGTCATAGAGTTTGTCATAGATTTTTCACAGATTTCTTTGGAGGGTTTGAAGACAGAATTACTGGATTTTATCAAGAAAAAAATAAAAGAACTTCTGTTGTACACTATAGAGTGGGACCAGATCAATACTGTAATAAAGTGACTCCAAAAAGTGGATTTAGTGTCAAGTTAGCTTCACGTTGATGTATTGGGAATGTGGCTGTTAACTTGCATCAAACACTCAAGAAACAAACCACTTATCCAGTTAACGGTGACAGTAAGGTAAGCATGTGTGTGAACAGACTGGTAAATCAGGAACTTCAGCCTCATGCTCCATGTTACCCTCAGTCAAGAACGGGAATGATGAATGGAAGGTCACTGCACTTACCAGGCTATCCAGCAGTAAAGTCTGTTCATAGTAGGAAACTCTTCGATAAGTTAAACTATAGTATTGGTCATATTTATGGGTGGTTAAACTTTTTTAAATGGCCGGTCCCTTTGCTTTCTCTCCTCTCTATCTTAGTTAAGTGTCCCGCCGCCATGTCCGTCATCTGCCTCCTCCTGTTCTACCACCTCCATGTCTGATGCTTCAAAGGTGAGACCTTCCAGAGTAGAAAACGAGATGAAGGGCCTTCTAGGGTGGCCTTCCAGTGTAGAAAACGAGATGAAGGGCCTTCTAGGGTGGCCTTTTAGAGTAGAAAACAAGATGAAGTGCCTTCTAGGGTGGCCTTTTAGAGTAGAAAACAAGATGAAGTGCCTTCTAGGGTGGCCTTCCAGTGTAGAAAACGAGATGAAGGGCCTTCTAGGGTGGCCTTTTAGAGTAGAAAACAAGATGAAGTGCCTTCTAGGGTGGCCTTTTAGAGTAGAAAACAAGATGAAGTGCCTTCTAGGGTGGCCTTCCAGTGTAGAAAACGAGATGAAGGGCCTTCTAGGGTGGCCTTTTAGAGTAGAAAACAAGATGAAGTGCCTTCTAGGGTGGCCTTTTAGAGTAGAAAACAAGATGAAGTGCCTTCTAGGGTGGCCTTCCAGTGTAGAAAACGAGATGAAGGGCCTTCTAGGGTGGCCTTTTAGAGTAGAAAACAAGATGAAGTGCCTTCTAGGGTGGCCTTTTAGAGTAGAAAACAAGATGAAGTGCCTTCTAGGGTGGCCTTCCAGTGTAGAAAACGAGATGAAGGGCCTTCTAGGGTGGCCTTTTAGAGTAGAAAACAAGATGAAGTGCCTTCTAGGGTGGCCTTTTAGAGTAGAAAACAAGATGAAGTGCCTTCTAGGGTGGCCTTCCAGTGTAGAAAACGAGATGAAGGGCCTTCTAGGGTGGCCTTTTAGAGTAGAAAACAAGATGAAGTGCCTTCTAGGGTGGCCTTTTAGAGTAGAAAACAAGATGAAGTGCCTTCTAGGGTGGCCTTCCAGTGTAGAAAACGAGATGAAGGGCCTTCTAGGGTGGCCTTTTAGAGTAGAAAACAAGATGAAGTGCCTTCTAGGGTGG
>CAKALG010013128.1:1018-14293 GCA_916700815.1 Helicolenus hilgendorfi
AGTACTCATTATGCAGAATGGCCCATTTCAGAATCATGCAATGTTTTAATTGCTTTATATACTGCTGGGTAGCATAATCCATAATAATACAACATAATTTGTTAGTTGATTTTATATTTTGTATTATCAGAATCTGTGAAGTAACTAAAGCTGTCAAACACATTTAGTGGAGTAAAAAGTACAATATGTGCCTCTAAATGTCGTGGAGTATAAGTATAAAGTAGCATAAAATGGAAATACTCAAATAAAGTACAAGTACCTCAAAATGATACTTAAGTACAGTACTTAAGTAAATGTACTTAGTTACATTACACTAGTGTACCCACCTAATGGTAACAGATGGTACATGTGTATAACCTGAGCTTTACTGCCAACTAGTTTGTCTAATGGCTGAGTTAGTCTACAAATACAAACTTATGTCCAGTTGTGGTTGATTGTGAAACAAAGCCAGGTTCCACCAATATTCTGCAGGACAGTTGTCTTTGATTAAGTGTATATCTTAGCAATAAACTATATACAAGCGGAACCTGTGATACAGTTTATGTTTCTGTCACATTATGATCTCAAGTTAATCTACATGTACCACAGTGATGAGAGTGACAGACAACTACCCTCAAAAACATCCAAACTAAGTAGCCCGTATGTGCATCACACAGCATTGTGGCCAGTCTACATTCTTTTAATCTACAAAGATAAATAGAAGAGCAACAACATTAAAGACAGAAACTAAACATCTAACTGACACATTACTGTATTAAGAACAGTGCTTAAGAAGAATAGACATTTTATTAATTTAATGACAGCAACACATTTCTGCTCTGCTTCAGACTGAAGTGCCGTCTGATAGTCATGCCTAGTTAAACATTGTTAGACAGTCGTCATTACACTCCAGTAGGCAAGTGGGCAAAAGCACTTCATGTGAAATTGTCTGCTAGAGTATGCTACACCCATAAACTTCCTAATATGAGTGTAGTTCGTGACCAGAGTTTTCTGTCAATAGATCTGTCTGAAAAGAAAAGTCATCTTGAAATGTTACGTTTGTTGAAACAAATGCTGAAATTCAAATACCTTATATATAGCAGCCACTTTGCTAATATGTGTGGATTACAATTAATCTTTTAAGAGGCATTCATAGAGTCAGTTGCCGTAACAAGTTGTCTGACAGTGAGGATAAGATTGGCAAAGCAAGCGGGATGATGTCTGTTACCTGATAGCTGTTCCATGAACAATATCAGACAAACATTTGCAATATGAACACATTCACTTTGGCACAAAAAGCTGTCAACTATTTAATACACGCCCTTTATTTCTATGGGTTTCCTTTCTGAGCATTGAAGGCTTTTACGCAGAGCTGTAAATCCCAGTTTCTATTTAAAATTGTACACATGGTACTACCCTGTTAAAGATAATAATAATAATAATATTTGCAAGTTCTTCATAACTGTTAACAATAGATGCACTTTTTACAATTATGAAGGGGAAGCTATTGAACATGTGTTAGATTGTTTTCATGCTACTTCTTTTTGGTTTCATTTACAGAAGAATCTCTCAAAACTTTTTGAAAAAGATATCATACTAACAAAGACTGAGATATTACCCACTGTCAACAATCCCAGTTTTTCGGCAGATTAGATTTACATAATTCATTTGATTATTATCCCAGCAAAATATTATATACAAAAATAATATGGCTTAAAAGAATACTCTCCTTTTTTATTTTTAAAGATACTGATTTTAAAACATATTTGAAAATGATTGAAAACTTAGAACTCAAAATTCGAAATTGACTAAAGCTATTAAATTGTTTAGACATTTCAAATGTATTCCAATTGTTTAGCAGCCCCCGAATGTTTTTTTTTTTTTGTTTTTATTTATCTTTTCTTTTCCTTACAGTTGTTTGTTGTATAATCATTTATTTTGATATATATTTTTTACTGTAAAATATTTTTGCAGAATTGTAATGAGAAATCTGAACATGCGATTATATTGTATTAAACTTTTGAAATAAAGTATTAGGAATGAACTCATAGGAATGAATAATACATGCCATTAATACATCCATGCTGAGCATCATATATGCTGAGCATCATCCATGGCTGAGCATCATATATGCTGAGCATAGGCATGAACGCCTCTGTGCATGTTTATAGTGCGCGCGCCATCTACGGAAGCCCGCGCCACCATGTCTCGCGCGAGCATAGGACCATAGAAGTATTAAGAGAACGGACAGGACCGATGAGTTCTCTTAATACATCCATGGACAGGACCGATGAGTTCTCTTAATATGGGGACCGATGGGGACAATGTGACCTTCTGGACGTTGTCCAGAAGATGGCAGTAGTGCGACATTAAGGGTCCAAGCTCCCGTTAAAACCCAAAGAAGAAGAAGAAGCATCTCCCCTTGGTGTTCATGAGGTTAACGAGGTTCCGTCGCTGGTGTTTCTGACGGACTGTTTACAAAGTTGCAACACAGGAAGTCGTGTGTTGGTGTGTTGTGTAGCAGGCTGCATAGTCCCATGGTAGAATCCTTCATTCACACATCATCTTTAAATTGATGATTAAAGAGAAAGGAGGATGTTCGCGGGTCTTCCTGAGCTCGGTATCTCTAACGGAGAGGACCTGAAGGAAACTCTCACCAACTGCACCGAGCCTCTGAAAGCCATCGACCAGTTCCAGGTAACTCTACCGACACCACAGCGGTACACCGGTACAACGCGTTCGTTTACTGACCACACCGTGCTGGGTATTATACAGCTCTGGTAGTATGTTGGAACGGTACATGTCCAACACCAGTCAAAGAGTCCTTAATGATGGAACGTTAGCTAGAAATGAGCTACCGTAACGTTACCGGTGTAACGGTACAGTACCGGCTCAGACACACCTGCGCTGATGCGAGAGATTGTCAGTGTGGATGTATCATGGGATGGATGATACACTGTAGCGTACAGACGAGGTCATTAATTAGACAGGTGGAGGAGAACATGTGGCTTTACAGCTATAAGCGTTATGCGGATCTGTTGCGTGATGTATACAGGGGAAAAACAGTTCGGAAACTTGTGGCAGAGCATTTTGGAACATTTTTCTTGGGCGCTCCCCACATAATCAGCTGTGCTGCTCATCCCACAAATGCATGATCCTTACAAGTTGGACATCATTGTGAAGGTAAATAAACAGGCTTTCCAACCATGTAAAATACAATGACCATTAGCATTGGAACAACAGAGAAATAATCCACCACACACAAGTTTCTGGACTTTTTTTCCCCAGTTTATTTGATTTGTTTCATAAAGAAAGCATTAACTGTCAAAATACCCAACCTTGTACACAAACCTGTACATAAACCTTGAGAGTCACGAGTCAATCACTCACCAACTCCGATCAAACGGTGAAACTAGGCAGCGCTGATCAAATATGAATCAATATTCTGTTACTGTAATGCCTATTTCATTTCAGAATCATCTTGTAGTGTACTGTTTAGCTGTAAAATGATAAAGTTTGTGACCCAGCAGCCATGTTGAGATCTGTTGAAGAAATACTAAGCACCGCTCACCAGCTGGAGCACAGCCAATAGGAACGCTCTCTCTCTCTGAAATGACCTGTGATTGGCCAATGCCTCTGGTCACGGGCTAGATTTTCCAAAGCCTGAAAACAGAGCCATGTGAGGAGATGACTAAAATAGCTATAAAAGACCATGTAAAGAGATGCAACCCCTACACATAGTCTGAAGCATTGGTCTCCAAGTGTTGTAACGTTACAGTTAGAACAATAAGAAACTATTAGAACCTTCTCTTTTATTTAAGTTTTGCCTTCTGTCATCATGTTTGCCTTCTCTACCTCTTTGCATGCTAGTAATATATGCTAATATGATACCCCCTGAAGACATACAGCCACAGCTTCTGATAGTAAATATGATGGCTTGACATTTCAGTCAAAAGAGGGAATATTATTTATAATATGTAAATAGTTTCATAATTTTTTAAAGCTGCACTCAGGAACTTTGAGCAAATATGATTTAATTGATATTAATATGATAATAATATTTTTTTATAAAACTGTCACTATTTCCTGATTGTAGTGAAATCATACAGATCATTTGTGAAAAAAAATCATCTTCCTCTGCCTCCTCCCAGCGTTCCTAATGGCATTTACAAGTTTTCACCACGCCCGAATGAAAAGCGATCCGAGCTGAGCTGGAGCTAAGCAGTCTCTGGGCAGCTGTCAATCACTGCTTACGAAAACCTCAAACTCCCATCAAACTGTCAAGTTAACCAGCACTGACCAAATATGTATCAAGATTTTGTTACTGTTACTATGTTACTATTTCTTTCTTAAATGTTTTCAGAAACATTTTGTAGTGTACTGTTTAGCTGTAATATGGGAATTTTGAACCCGTCTGCCACGTTGAACACAGCCAAGCCAAAACCAAGCACCGCCAGGGGTGAAAGTAGGCTGATACCGTCCTGTATTCCATACCACTAGAGGTTCATTGCCTGTACGCAATACCTGGAAGAGGGGTCAGCAGCTGCCTGCCAAAACCCACACACAACCCATCACTCACGATCGCATTTCCAACAAGAATACACATCTGCTAACATCAGGTCAACATCCAGTTAGTTACCTTCGCCAAGGAGGTTGTGTTTTCGGTTTGTTTAGTCTGTTTGTTTGTACACTCATTAAGGTCTTTTCAGACGGGGAGCGGCACTCCGCCTGCATACTCGCTTGGATCCGCGGGGTCTGACTGCGCTCCTCATGTAGACAAGCGCTCTGCGAGTAAATGCCAGATGCCATGCATGGCAACTATGGAAACAGCATCTTTGCACTACTGTAGGCTATGTATCCCTGCTGGTACAACTGTGTGGAGTATCAAATATCCCTAATCACAGCTCGATTTCTTGACATATGTGGCATTGCTCTTTCACTTTCATTAACATTGCGAGATAGGACATTTAAGCTGCATTCATGTGGTGTTGGAATAATCGGAAATGCAAGTTAGAGAATACACTTTTTAGCATTGGCAGAGAATTTTGGCAAATTTGACTTGGGTGCTACTAGGGGTTGAACGGTTCACAAAATTTACGGTTGGGTTCATATCACGGTTTTGGGGTCACAGTTTTCGGTTTGTTCGGTACATTTCTGTTACAGCGAGGAGGTTCTGATTTCAACATGCTTTTCATTTATTTGGCAAAAATAACTTAACAAATGTTTGCCTTAACAAAAGTATGGCTTCCATAAGGAACATAAACTCTTCTTCATTGACAAATCTTAATTGAAAGAAAAGGTCTTCTACAGTAATTAGTGCAAACAAAAAATGCAGCTTTGTTGTTTTCATATAAATATGATGTAATTATAGACTAAGGCCATCAACATAAATTGAAGCATAAGCTCAACCAGAAATATAATAATACAAAAGAGAACAGTATAATATGTCTCAATTCCCTGATTATCAGCTCTTATTGAAAGATCAGTTTTTCCACTCATAAAGTGCAGTATTTGGAGGAATACGGTTGGATTTCTGTACCACTGTGCAACAACTATAAAACACGTTACAGGGATTGTGCTGCTGGAATTACTGTGTTGCTTATAAGTGTAAAGTAACTCAAGTAACGTTACGTTGATCATATGCTGAATTCCAGCGTCCTCCACGACTGCATAAGGCTGCATATCTTTCACTAGAAACCTCTCCGATGCTGTACTTGTGTTTTTTGCCCTGTCTGAGTCTGTATCTAGAGGCTGTTTAGATGCTGCAGGGAGGAGTTTCTCTTTCCTAGCCGACTCTCTCCTCCTTGCTCTATCGACGGCAACACCAGGGTGATGTCTTCTCCATAAATTGTTCATCATATTGGAAGTGTTGCCGCTAGCATACACAGACGTGTTGCACAGTGCTCACACAGTCACTGTTTTATCCACCACTTCATCCGTGAAGGAGGCTGGGTCACGCCTCAACACATGCGCAGTAAAATCTGGTCTGCACTCGCCGAAATTGAGCCAATAGCAACGCACAACCGCAGCTTCAGTTACACTGCGCATGTGTTAAACCCCGTACCTCAAAACCCATGTCCGCCCGTGTCCCAGCCTCCTTCCATAGGCCTGATTTGTAGTGTGACAATAAACAGGAGCTAAACTCTACTTGAAAAAATACACAATCGGCCTCATAACTTATTTCAAATGAACCGAACAATTCATACACGCCTCGAACCGTGACTAGCGAACCGTGACTAGCGAACCGTGACTAGCAAACCGTGACTAGCAAACCCAACGTCTCAGATTCTTTACCTGAACCGTTCCATCCCTACCGATGAGTCTTTAATGTGTTACATGACTGCAGATGGAAAATGGCATCCTGCTGCCGACCCTCCAGTCTGCTCTTCCCTTCCTCGACCTCCACGGAACACCTCGGCTGGAGTTCCACCAGTCTGTCTTTGACGAGCTTCGAGAAAAGCTGATGGAGCGAGTCGCCACTATTGCAGAGGGCAAGGACGAGGACAGGTGTGTTATTGGTTGTTTTGGGGTCTGAGTAGTGTTATGAAGGAACCAGCTTGGATGCTATTGTGCTTTGCTTTCTTTCAATCTACTTCCAGATATGGGAAGCTGGAAGAGCTGCTGGAGAAGAGCTTCCCCCTTGTCAAAATGCCGTCCATTCAACCAGTGGTAATGCAGGTGTTGAAGCATCTACCCAAGGCAAGTATCTTTAGGACTAGGACCTTCACAGTCACCAGATCTCAACACAGCTGAACCCCTATGGGAGATTACCACACAACATTTTAGACAGTGCCCTCCACCACCACCATCATTAGACACCTAGTGGGGTCTGATTTTTTGGAAGAATGCTGTTCATCCCTCCAGTAGAGTATCACACACTTGGAGAATCTATGACACACTGAGGCTGTTCTGGAGGCTGGTGGTGGAAGAACACCTAACTAACACACTTACTACGTTGGTTTGACCTTTGAAGTTGTAACCCATCTGTATCTTGTCATGAACTGCAGTGAATATATTTGGGCCCTCTGGGAACCATGAATGACTGTACCACATTTCATTTGGTATAAAGCAAATTGTTGAACCAAAATCTTCAAATTGGCTTAGCAAAAGGTCCAGAGCACCCCCAGAAGGTTTCCCTGTTGCGGGGGTGAGTTTACAGTTAATTGCTTCTTCAGGGAATATTTTATTTCTATGCCACCTAGTGTTTAGGAGAATACTGCAACGAACAATGTGTGCAGCATGAACGCCTTTGTGCGTGCCCGTAGCTCGTGTGCCATCCTGTGGAGGCCAGCACCGTGGTGTCTCAAGCAAGTATGAACAAAGCTTATATGTTTATCCCACGCTCCCTCTTGCAGGTGCCAGAGAAGAAACTGAAGATGGTGATGGCTGACAAAGAGTTGTACAAGGTGTGTGCTGTGGAGGTGAAAAGGCAGATCTGGCAGGACAACCAGGCCCTGTTTGGGGACGAAGTGTCGCCCCTCCTAAAGCAGTACATTGTGGAGAAGGAAGCAGCTCTGTTCAGCAGCGACCTCTCCATCCTGCACAATTTCTTCAGCCCTTCTCCCAAAGCACGACGCCAAGGCGAGGTGAGTCCCAGTCATCAGAACGGATTAGAGAGAGAGAGAGTTAGATTAGACACTAACCAAAGTCTTTGAGACATGAATCCCTATGTGAGATGATGGCCTTGCTTTTCTGTTGTTGTAGGTGGTCCTAAAGCTGACGCAGATGATTGGAAAGAACGTGAAGCTGTACGACATGGTACTGCAGTTTTTACGAACACTCTTCCTACGAACACGAAATGTTCACTACTGCACACTGAGAGCAGAGCTGCTGATGTCTCTTCACGACTTGGACATCAGTGAGATCTGCTCCGTAGACCCCTGCCATAAGGTATGGACACCAACAATGATGGAGAATCAGTCTAGTAATCGTTTACCATCGTACCGCTGAAGAGCCACAAACCTGTTTTCGCTTTGTGTTACATGAATTCTTCTCCTGTGCGTCTCTGTTGTGTGCTGTGACAGTTCACCTGGTGTTTAGACGCCTGCATCCGAGAGAAATTTGTGGACGGAAAACGAGCGAGAGAACTGCAAGGTTTCCTGGATGGAGTGAAGAAAGGACAAGAGCAAGTCCTCGGGTAACAGATGAGGGGATGGTTTACGTTTATGAACAGAGCTGGTCATCTCTGATGAATTCATGAATTAATCTTTGGAGAGTTTTTGTGCATTGCAGCGACCTGTCCATGATCCTGTGTGACCCATTTGCCTGTAACACCCTGGTCCTAAGTATCATGAGGAATCTGCAAGAGCTGCTGAGTCAGGACGCTTTACCCAGGGTGAGCATACTGTGCACGAGGCGACATGATGCCGTCATGGTATTCTACTGCTTGGCGGCTGGTGGCGGTGATACGGCAAACATTTTGCAAGCAGCGTAGCCAGCGAAGAAGACTGCTTTGTTTTTGATTTGTGCAGCTTTGCCTGTGTTTTATGAGGAAAGAAATGCACTCAACAAGATACACACAATGTGTTGTTGTGAGTAACACTGAATGTAAACATGAGTGTTACAATAAAACTCCACAGGGCACATTTACATATATAAATATAAATAGGGATGACATGATCAACCTGTGTCACTATAAAGGCAACACTGTAGTGAATAACAGAGACTAGTTCTGGTTGTGTAACCAGGCAAAACTAGTGTTTAATGTGGACCGATGTGGCTCAGAGAAGGAGCAGGTTGTCCATTGCTCCTGAAGGCTGTGCTGTCGGTGTGTGAATGAGTCTAGATTAGATCCTGATGGGCAGGTTGACACCTTGCATGGCAGCCTCTACTATCAGTGTGTGAATGTGTGTGTGAATGGGTGACGTGTAGTGTAAAGTGCTTTGAATGGTCGGAAGACTAGAAAGGATCTAAATAAATGCAAGGTCTGTTGTATGACTGATGGATAACCCCACGGCGGCTCCAACATGCGTGTTACTGGATTATTTGTTTTTCAAATGATAGCCAGTTTTTCCACCTCAATTAAATGTGCCTTCTTTATAGAGTTCCCTTTCTCACACACACACACACACACACACACACACACACACACACACACACACACACACACACACACACACACACTCCAATGTACGTTGTTTTCTCTGTGTTTGTGAACAGGACAGTCCAGACCTGATGCTGCTGCTGAGGATGCTGTCACTGGGTCAAGGGGCATGGGACATGATTGACAGCCAGGTCTTTAAAGAACCTCGTTTGGTATGTACAGTATACACCTCAGGTGTACGTGTGCATCGGTTCATAAAATCACATCATTTGTTTTTCACCATATTGTGTTCAGAGGGCAGATGAAGATCTTTGCATTCAACTGGGAGTTGTTGAGTTTGTCTTGGTGTGTGTCTACTTTTAGGACTTGGAGGTGGTGACCCGCTTCCTGCCTGCCATGATGTCAGTGGTTGTTGATGATCACACCTTCACTGTAGAACAGAAGCTTCCCAGCGAGGAGAAGAGTACGTCGTCATACCCCACCACCCTGCCAGACGCCTTCAACAGGTGAAGCACTGCATGAGGAGAGAGGATGGCAATCACCATCACAGTGGTCAATGACTGAGCCAGTGGCAATACATGATGGTAGAGCTGCAACGATTAATCAATGAATCAATTAGTTGTAACTATTAAATGAATTACAACTATTTTGATAATTGATTAATCGATTTGAGTACATTTTTTAAAGAAAAGAAAGTCAAAATTGGCTGATGCCAGCTTCTTAAATGTGAATATTTTCTGGTTTCTTTACCCCTCTAGTGAAGAACACTAAACATCATCGTAGACTTTGATTGACATTTTTCACAATTTTCTGACATTTTCTGACATTTTCTGTCCAAACAACTAATCAAGAAAATAATGGACAGATTAATCACCAATGAGAATAATCATTAGTTGCAGCCCTACACATCGACATCATTCACTAGCCCAACTATGATGTGCAATCTGTGTAAGCTGTGGTTGTGATGTGCTTCAGTACATTTGCTGTGTTTATAGGTTGTTTTCATTATGCCTCCACACCAGCGACCGGTGTGGTTGGAGGCATTGTGTTCTCAGCTTGTCTGTCCGCCCGTCCGTCCCATTCTCGTGAACGCGATATCTCAGGAATGTTTGGAGGGAATTTATTCCAATTTGACTCAAACATCCACCTGGACTCAAGGATGAACTGATTTGACAAAGGTCAACGTCACTGTGAGCTCACAAAACACGATTTTGGCCATAACTCAAGAATTCATCTGCTAACTACAACAATTTCACCAAAATGTCTAACAGGATAAAATGATGACGTGATGGACGGATATGGATGTAAACTGCAACTTCACTGGTTGGCGGAGGCATACAACTGCAAGGCTGTAAATCTAGTTATTACCACTATGGAGGCAGCTATATGATAAGACAATATGTCATGTCTGCAGCATTTGAGTTCAACACGAATTTCCCTACAGGAACAATAAAGTGTATGGTATGATATGATATCGTATGGTATCGCATCACATCACATCGCATTGTATCGTATGGTATCGTATGGTATCGCATCACATCGCATTGTATCGTATGGTATCGTATGATATGATATCGTATGGTATGATATCGTATGGTATCGTATGGTATGATATCGTATGGTATGGTATGGTATGATATCGTATGGTATCGTATGGTATGATATCGTATGGTATCGTATGGTATGATATCGTATGGTATGGTATGGTATGATATCGTATGGTATCGTATGGTATGATATCGTATGGTATCGTATGGTATGATATCGTATGGTATCGTATGGTATGATATCGTATGGTATGATATCGTATGGTATGATATCGTGTATTGTATGATATGGTATTGTATGGTATGGTATGATATCGTATGGTATGATATCGTGTATTGTATGATATGGTATTGTATGGTATCGTATGGTATGATATCGTATGGTATCGTATGGTATGATATCGTATGGTATGATATCGTGTATTGTATGATATGGTATGGTATTGTATGGTATCGTATGGTATGATATCGTATGGTATCGTATGGTATGATATCGTATGGTATGATATCGTGTATTGTATGATATGGTATGGTATTGTATGGTATCGTATGGTATGATATCGTATGGTATCGTATGGTATGATATCGTATGGTATGATATCGTGTATTGTATGATATGGTATGGTATTGTATGGTATCGTATGGTATGATATCGTATGGTATGATATCGTATGGTATCGTATGGTATGATATCGTATGGTATGATATCGTATGGTATGATATCATGTATTGTATGATATGGTATGATATGGTATGGTATTGTATGGTATCGTATGAGATCGTATGGTATCGTATCACATCGCATTGTATCGTACCCTAAATATTACAGGGGAAAATTGAGAAATGACAACAGACCTTCAATCAAATGATTTTATTCAGCTTTTACTCCAGTCACACCCAGTCACTAATCTTTCTGACCTGACCGGGGTCAAGTTATTTATAAATGGATCCTATCCAAGGAGTACATTAAGACTGTGTTACGTGTGATTTGCTGTGTGTTACTAACTTCACAGCTTTAATGTGAACATGCTCATAGTCCGATTGGACCAGTGTTTAACAGCAGGTTTCATGAGACTCCTCATCTGGGTCGCAGCATGACTGTGAGACAGCCCAACGCTATTATGAATTATGAAAAATGCCTCAGTGAGGAATATTGTCTTGTTGCCCCCCCTCAGGTACCTGCAGGAGAACCGAGTGGCCTGTGAAATGGGTCTGTACTACGTTCTCCACATCGCCAAACTGAGGAACAAGAATGCCTTACAGAGGTTACTGCCTGCCCTGGGTGAGTATTGCTCTTAACCTGAATTTTGTGTAAAATATGAGAAGTTGTAGAATATTTGAAACCATTTTATCTAAAAGCACATTATTTTAAAGGCAACCTCAACCCACAATGCAGAACCATCTCTTTTCTTTCTTTTTTTACTAAATTGAATCTGACATTTAATTTGATTGACCAAAGTGTTCTGGTGTGGGAGTTTCTTGGTACACAGCTTTTTCTTCATTTTATTTTCATGTTTGTTTTGTTATTGACAAACAGGAAGTTAAAAGATTGACATTTCATCTGATGTGTAACTGGCAGAGAAATGCACTGACACTGTATGGGTTAGCAGTTTGAGCCCAGTACATTACACTACTAGGGTCAGTAGTAATAAGACTTGTCAAGATAACAGTGTGATCTCTGCTGTCCCCCCACAGTGGAGACCTACAACGACATGGCCTTTGGTGACATATTCCTGCACCTGCTGACTGGACACCTCACCCTGCTCTCTGATGAGTTTGGATCAGAAGACTTTTGTTCCGTTGTCTTTGATGGCTTCCTTCTTACTTCTTTTTCCAGGTGGGCTGATTCTAGCAGAGCATTTAATCCCCCGAGACCCGACCGACTTTACTGTCTTTACACATATCACATGAAACTAGAAAAAAACCTAAGGAACCAATCAGTACCAACCATGTCATGGTAGCTTGTTGGGAAGGAGGTTAAATAACGCTCCAAAGTTCGGCTGAGTTTTGGTGAGGAAAAACTGGCATGCACGCATGGTCATTTCCAAAGGGGTCCCTTGACCTCTGACCTCCAGATATGTGAATGAAAATGGGTTCTATGGGTACCCACGAGTCTCCCCTTTACAGACATGCCCACTTTATGATCATCACATGCAGTTTCTTGCATGCAGTAGAAATGTGTTATTTTCGCCTTTACTAAAATGTGTTTGAATATTTCTGCATACTGGGGTCCCTAAGCAGTGTTGAATTCCATAAAGTGGGTATCACTGTAAAGCTGAGACTCTGGTGGATCCAATGAGCCCAACTGTATTCATGTGTGATGATGTTAGTCCCCATAGGAGACATTTCATTGACCTCACTGTATAAAATGACCTGTGGTGACCTCTAAGATAATCACAGCCTCATGAAACTCTACAGCCACAAACTAGAGACCTAGAGCATTCAGAGGATGGATGGATCAAACTAGAGACCTAGAGCATTCAGAGGATGGATGGATCAGACTAGAGACCTAGAGCATTCAGAGGATGGATGGATCAAACTAGAGACCTAGAGCATTCAGAGGATGGATGGATCAAACTAGAGACCTAGAGCATTCAGAGGATGGATGGATCAGACTAGAGACCTAGAGCATTCAGAGGATGGATGGATCAGACTAGAGACCTAGAGCATTCAGAGGATGGATGGATCAGACTAGAGACCTAGAGC
>CAKALG010013136.1:0-17040 GCA_916700815.1 Helicolenus hilgendorfi
GGCAGCCCCTCCACTGCCCGTTTCTCCAGCCGAGCCACATTCGCCGTGTCCAGCAAGACTAACGTGAGTACTGCATGTTTGTAGAGGAGAGATGGTGGATGCTTTCATCCAAAGTCCTTTATAACAGTGTTTCCTAACCTTTTTTACCTGACAACCTGATATGAATTGAACCAGCTAAAAGCAATGGATAAGTGAAAAGGTTAGCTAAAAGTAACAGATGATTGGTTGAAGCTGGATGTTTCAACCAGTTATCTGACTTCTGCTTACCTATTTCAACTGTTTATCCATTTAGCAGTTTCAGCCATTTATCAATTACTTTTAGCTAACTAGCCTATGTACTTCAACTATTTATCCGTTACTTTTATGCCCGGTTCAGACTACACCATATCAGCCCGATTATAGCCCGACACGGCCGAAAATCGATCCTCTTATCTCGTGTAGTGTGTCACACTACACGACAACCGACGCCACGTCTGGGACGCCCCACGACACCCCAAGGAAAAGTCTAGCCTGTCAGAATTTTTCGTCTTATCACGCATAGTGTGACATCTCCAACGACGTGTTCCTTTGCGTTGACCATCCAGCGCGCAGTCGCAGTCAGGTCACTTGGTAATAAACAAACATGGCGAAAAGGAGGAGGGATGCCGAGTTTGCTGCCTTCAGGTGGGACAACGAAACTGACTGAAGTATCGACAGGCCATACCGTCCTCTCTGTGCCGCCCAGGAGCGCATCCACAACCGTTTTTTCTTTCTTTTCTTTTTCTTTTCATCACACACAACGCTTCTGTCGCCATGATTGACAGTTGCTTCAACCGTCTCCCCGATAACATCTGAACTCGCGCATGATCATAGAGTACGACGTGCCATGATTGGTCGTGGTCATCCGAACAAGACACTGCAAGAGTTTATGGCGCTGTGATCGTTAGATCTGACATGGTGGCCGTCGTCAAAGACACAAATATTGTGTAGTCTGAGCCCGTCATTAGCTAATATTTCAACCATTGATCCATTATTTTTAGATCATCATTTCAACTGTCTCTACATTGAACTATTTATCCATTACTTTTAGCTGTTCAGACTTCTCTTCTCGTTGCTCACTAGTTTTCACACACTCAACACGTAAGTTCAGGTAGAGGCCTAATAGTTTGACTCAATTTGAGCATATAAGAATAATTTCTCTTTTCAAATGAGTTCAGCTACATCTTTTCATGTATCCCCTGGCAACTGGGTTGAAAATCATTGCTTTAAGAACTGCCTAAATCTCAAGTCTCAAGGACGCTCATCCAAGACAATTTGTAGTTTGTGTCCTCCTGGGCTGCTGCACACAGATGCTCTTGACATATTTGCACTGAGCCAGCCTTTCACACTCCAGTAGCAGATACTTTGTGACATGGATGGAAATGTAATATACAATAGCAGAAGAGGTAATCCAGTAATTGTGATGTAGGTTTTTAGGTTGGGAAAGGGCCGCTGTGGTAAAGAGGCAGGCTGTATGTTTGACTGAAGCCATGTTGCGTTGTGGCTGTGTGGATGTGTCATACGAGGCACTGGCTGTGTCACTGCGGTTGCACAATAGCCCTCCACCAGGATGCTTAAGGATTTATGAAGCACAGTAACATGAGTCGAGAAGGCTCCTGGGAGGTGAGGTTAGTGTGGTCGTGTGGTTTTCAGACCTGAGTCCAGTATTTGAAATCAGCATTGTGAAATGTAGGCACTGGTTAGTCATTATTGTTGTTGTCCTGCGCAAACCTTTTGGGTCAAGTATGGGGAATTCTAGTTTTAGCTTCACCACAACAATTACATGGTCCTGGTTTAAAAAAATCCAACTTGTGAAACTCCTTCTAAACTTTACTGAATAAATAAGAAAAACTGAGCCTGTCTTCTCAGTTCCTGGAAAGCTGACATTTGTCTTGATACCAAAGGTGTGTCAAAATCGGTTTTATGTTGTGTCTGTGTCTGGGTTACATCATAGTTCATCATCATAGTTAATCACTGCATCGATGGTGACCAGACGGGCCGTGTCTGTGTTTTAGTGCTCAGTGGTTTCTGATTTATTATCAGGAATAAATGTTAACTGTCACCTTGGGATGCTGCTCATGGAAGTTGGATGTCCTGTGGAGTTGGACTTGTAACTCTTCTTGGAGTCCCTTACAGTAAGTGTTGCATAGTTGAATTGGTTTCCTCCCTTGGCTTGTCTTGCTTCTGATGAAACCAAAAAGTGAATCTTCTGGATTCTGTCCACCTTTCGGTTGCTGCATCACTCAGACAGTTGATGAGGAGTGTGCAGTGTTCATGGTATTCTCCTGATCAGGAATGTATGGGGTTTTCAGAGCAGAAAGGTAATTCTGTCCTATCAATCTAAATATTTAGAAAAGGTATATGCGAGCTGATGACAATATAGATTTTTTTTCTCTTTTGTCTTCCCGTCCTTGAGGTGATTGAATATACATGAGTGTGTGTTCTGTGTTGTAACTCAAACCCTTCAGGAATTGTGATCTTGCAATGGCAAGAATGAAGGAAAATTCAACCAATCTCTATATTAGTAGCAACAACGTTTAAGCATGCTTGCATTGTTTTCCAGAAACCTCTTTAAGTACTCTTGCAGCACAATCCAATTTTCCGTTGTCCATCTGCGTGTTCAGTGTTCAAAACAGGAGTATTTAAAGCAACAGTAGGCAAGATTAGGGCAAATGTTATTTTAAAAAAAGTAATGTCTATAAAATGGTTGCAATATCCTGATAGAAGTGCATGAGACAGGTAATCTGAAAAAAATAATGTTTCTCTGTGTCCTCCGGTGCTCCTAATGGTATCTGCAAGATTTCACAGACCGGAGGAAAACAACCAATCAGAGCCGAGCTGGAGCCTTGCCGTCTCTGAGCAGCTGTCATTCATTCGCCAACTCCGATCAAACGGTCAAACTAGGCAGCGCTGATCAAATATGAATCAATATTCTGTTACTGTAATGCATATTTCTCACCTCAAATGTTTTCAGAAACATTTTGTAGTGTACTGTTTAGCTGTAAAATTAGAAAGTTTGTTGAGATCAGTTGAGGAAATACCAAACACTGCCCACCGGCCGTTTTCAATCCATCTTTTCTGTGGTTGGTGCAGTTTACTGCACAACAACTCCTTGTCATCTCTGCTTTGGAGCTTGGCGTTGCTAGACATGCCGTGCTTTCTGCCCCCTAGTTGCGCGCATCTCTGTGATGTGGTTGCACCGAAACCTATACCGAGTGTGTGTTTTGGAACAGTTTTAAAGATACTGAGGTCCTGATTTTCCAAAAATGGAAAGGACTGCAACAACAGACAACGCCATATACTATATCCAGGTATTCAGTGTTACGATGCAGCATCTATTCAGTATCAAAAGTCTTGCAAGTTGCGGTTCATGCCCACATAGTCAAACAGATACAGATGAGACTCACAAAAATAGTTAAAAACCACATGCATGCACATGCACACGTTATGCAATTAACTGCTCGTCCTGTATCTGTAATTGCCAAACTATGTGGTGGATACAACAGAGGAATTTTATCTTCTGTGAAATCATGTGGTCAGAGTGAAACAACACAAGGGCACCTTTGTTTCCGTGTGTCTCTGCTGTGGGAGATCCCCCACTGTCAGCCAAACACACTGCTGCAGAAACACACAGATCAGATCAAACATGAGGAAACACTGTGAAATTATGAACGAGCTCACAAAGGTTCACTGTGTGTTTTCTGCTTCTCTGCTCACATCGTGGTAATTAGCTTCATGGAATTTCTTTTTTTTTTTTTTGGGCCACTTAGTCAGATTTCGACATACTGCTGTTTGAATCATAATTGCGTCTCGCTCTTCCTGCCACATCCTCACCTGTCTGTCATAGACAGACGTGAGGAAGACACAGTACATAACATACACAGTTGACTGTCCTAACAGGCCTGATTGACATGATACACCAACAGTTAATGGCTCGAATCCAAGCTGAAGCTGTCTGTGCCAGAGAGATGTGTGTATAGGTGTGTCTGTCTTCTAGCCTGCTCTCCAGCTGTTACTGAGCACCTTCACCGTGACGTGTCCAGCTGCAACAAGAGGACACACACACTTCTGCACACACACACACAGACCTCCAAAACACACCTGCAGCACGTCAGCATGATCTCGTTGATATGGAAAGCACACCTGCGGCACGTATCTGTATGAAATATGAATGCTTATTTTCTTTTTTGATCTCTTTTTTTTCTCTGCTCCTCAAACATGAAATCAACTGAAAGATTTGGTGCTTTTTCATCAGCTGAGCTAAAATACATCAATAAATACCCCACTCGTGAATTCTGAAGCCATTATGTGTCTTAAAAAAGACGGTTGCTAACAAGTGGCTAAATGAGACTACTAAACGTCATCACGCCGACTCGTCCGCCTTTACAGCCTCGTTGTGTATACTCGCGCTCATGTGACCATGGTGTCGTTCTTTTATAACCTAACGTTAGTTTTTTACTTCTGGCGATTGCATTCACGCTTCAAAAATGATAAAACTGGTGTTCATTAGTGGAGATTATCTTGCTGAACAAAACATGTAAGTATTCTAAACTTTTGTTTACCACAGAGCTTATTTTCTACAATAATCTAAAACCCAATGGAAAAATCCCATTGGGTTTTTGTCGAGGGAACCCAGGGCGTTGCTAACTTCCTGGTTGGCATACAAAAATGCGTTATCCCTGCAGCACTCTATAGGTGTGTAGGTCTATTCCTCTCATTCTGCCTTTATTGACTAAAACCTTGATGATGAATGTTTTGCAATATTTGGGAAATGTTGTCATAATTTGCTGCCTCTGTTCCACATTTCCGATTCAGTACATCAGCATTCGCATAAAAATACTTGAATGGAAACCCAGCTGTGTGTGTAACAGTGTGTGTTTCCCATCTGGAAGGTTTTTGAGGTCTGTAAAGAGGCAGCTGTGTGGCTCTTTTCTATCCTCTAATGGTTCTGGGCAATAGGAATTAGTCAAGATTAGGATTAGGACAAAGACCTAAGCCTCCACAACAATGTCTTCTCTTCCTCCACACACACACACACACACACACACACACACACTCAAATTGTTGCCATTTACAGTGCCAAAGCAGCCGTCTCAATGGGTCATTGTGTGGGTTCTTGAGCTTCATTGGGAATACACTGAGTGTGGAAGGATTACAGAATCGACCCTCCTCTCTTCCTCCTCTCTGACTCATTCCTCTCCTCCTCTCCATCTCTCACCCGCAACCTTATCTCACCTCAAAAAATTGTTTAACCAGAGGCTGACTTTTTTTTTTAATTAAAGATACTTAATATAAACTTAACTCAAGGTCCACTTAATAACTTTTCCAGGACTTTCAACAACATCTCACTTCAACTTGTCATCACAGGACCTAAGTATACATCAGACCGGCAATAATTATTTTCTTCAGCTTTCTATCCCCCAAAAGGGGGCGTGGCCTTGACTTTTTTGCCAAGTACCCGTATGTGCCGGTCTGATTTATGGAACTTCAATCATGTGATAACAGGTGGTCATATATGGGTGGACATACTAACACGTGTGGTTGAAAGCTCCCGTTTCTTTAATTTAAATTCAGTTTATTCATCATGATGAGTACCACTCATCCTGTGAAAACAGTTGCAAAATGTCTTATTTGGCTCTGGAGGAGTTTTGTCAAGTTTGAGAAGATAACCCGAATGATGTCATAGTGATGTCATCAGGGTTATCTCAGCTTGGGCTCGCAGACTACAAATTTAAATAAGAAGCCTGCAGTACAAACTGAGATGTGGAGTTTGAAAAATGTAGGTATTTACCAATGCCACCGAGTTGCATTATGGGAAATGTAGGATCCAGTGTATTTGGACACATATGAGGGACATGGAGTCAGGATATCTTGACCTCTGCTGATTCAGTTCTGACCATGCTTATTTTAATCCGCCTCTTGTGAGTCCTTTAATTTTATGAAATTGGAATGCCAAATTGAGTGCAACTTTAAGATTTTTTGTGTGAAATTATAAACAGTTTTATACAAATAATGTTTTTTCTTGTCAGGGGAACTTTGAAGCTAACTTTGAAGCAACATTTAGACCATCACAGCAAAATAAGTAGGGGATAATGTACAGGGAGCCGGTCATTGTTGTGAAAGAATCCCCGACAGTGCGATGCTGCATGCGGAGGGGTCTCTTACGCCCTTAAGTGGATTCTTTCACAACAATGACCCACTAGCTGTACATCATCCCGCTTATTACACGGCTACTTACTGAAGAAATCAATACTTTGATACAAAAACGGTCCGCCAGAGTCCGACATCAGAGCTGCACCCATAGCAACGGTCTGTTCTAAATAGCAACGTTAATACAGAACTTACAGACCGCAGAACGGCGAGATTGACCAATCAGAATCGAGTATTCAACACAGCCGTGTAATAAAATACATTAACATTTATATAGACTGGATCAAACGAAAAATGTAGACATACATCAATACATAATTAACATAATTACTGTAACACTTCTTCATCTTTATCATTCTCTTTCTGTCTCTGGCACAGAAACACATACACTTTCAATTTCCTTCTTACTTACAAATACCTTGCCAAACCACACCTGTACCACTCAAGACTCCACGACTGTAGCATAATACACAGTAGATTCCTTCTGCACCTTGTGTGTGTTCATTAGCAGATGAACAGATCAGATTAGCACAGTCAGGTCAGAGGTTATCTACTGGTCTCTATAGATGCACAGAGACTGGGTGCGCTTGATTTATGGCTCAACACAGCACTTGCATCACATGTTATGTAAGAGATGAATTCTTGAGATTGAAAAGTTGAGTTTGTGTGAAGTTGTGGATGTGTTTCTTGTAATGGGCTCAAAGGACAGGCTCTATAGGTGTCACGTGAGTTTCCACTTAAAGGTGTTACATGCAGCAATTTAACATCAGTAAATCATTACCATGCACATTTTGAGGTTTTCCTACTGTCGTCAATGTGGTACAAACTGAGCAGACGGTTTTGTTTGTGGTGGCTGAAACAAAAAAAAATCTCTTTCAACATATTCTTGCAGGAAGCAACAGGATTTATGGGAAATGTGGTTTTAATTTTGAGAAACATCATTCAGACAGAAGCTACACATGCACCCTAATTTCATTGTTAAAGCAATTATACCAAAATAAGAAAAGTAATTTGACAGTGATGATATGTTGACCTTCAAAATTGGCATCATGTCTATTTGTCTGAGTAGTAAACATTTAAGCTGCTATTTGACGGTCGGATTTAATCCTACAGAGGGACCCGTAAACTATATATAGTTTTATATATGAATGGTGATATGTGTGTGTGTGTGTGTGTGTGTGTGTGTGTGTGTGTGTGTGTGTGTGTGTGTGTGTGTGTGTGTGTGTGTGTGTGTGTGTGAGTTGGTATAAATTCCATCAGGTTACTCTTTCCCCGACACTCCCTCATCCCCCCGGGGCACCCATTAGCCCCATCTCCCACTAACATTACACAACTTCACCTTGTTTCTATCGTTTTCTGCACGCGCACGCACACACACACACACACACACACACACACACACACACAAGCAGCAGACCACCACAGCTTTCAGCCTGCAGTGTTTTAGTTTAGTCACTGGGGAAGGAGCTGAGAAAGAGTGAGGCCCAGCATCACAAACGTTAATTTACCAGCCAACTCTAGCGCCAGCTTGATTAGCTTGCTACATTAACTGTGATATTAATTGGGATGGTAATTTTGGCTAGCAAAAAACAGGCTTAAAACAAAATTTGGTTGCCGAAAAAAAATGAAATGCGGACTCTTTGGAGTGTCTTTTAGTAGAACCGAATGCTAAATAACACTGTGTTAGCGATGCCGTGGTAGTGAAGCGACCTTAAACTCAAAGCGACCACGCCCTTAATTATGCATAACTTTAATTCTTAATATAAGTTTAACCTCCCCCACAGTCATCATGAATGGGGAAATTGTTTTTTTGTACAGGCTGTAAACCTGCTGTAAAGTTGGGCATTTTGACATGGGGGTCTATTGGGATTGACTCACTTTTGGAGCCAGCTTCAAGTGGCCACTCGAAGAACTGCAGTTTTTTGGCACTTATTATTGGCTTCTTTTTTCAGCCCCGGAGGTTGCCGCTTGGAGAAAACACAAGCAACCTGGGCTGACCATTCACAGTTCTTTAAGCCCCCATGTGATACATCCGCAGCCACCTTAGCTCCAACATGTAGTTCCATTTTTAAGGAGGTGCACATCAGCTTTAATATAACCTTGGAGCACATAGGTATAGGTATAACCCCTGAACACAAGAGCACAAATTTAGATAATAAGTAATACAGAACTAGCTGGAATTTGCCAACCATTATATTTCTTTATTGTTTATGTGAGATTAATCCTTTAAAAGATTTAAAGATTAGGTAATGAAAGAAATCCAGATCACAAGCTTTCAGCCAAACTCTTTTGGATATCTTAACAAGAGCAGACAGACCAAAAATGGGAGCACACATAACCTCTGTTAAATCGACAGTAGAGGCAGTAACTATAATTTCATTTACTTCAACAAAGACAGATGTTTTTATCCTCCGCTTTGATTTGGGATAAAATGTATCCTCCTCACCACACACTCCTCATAAAGTTTCAGCCTGGTCAGTGATCCTCAGAGACCAAATTTTAGTCAGAGACGGTACGTCAAGTAATTGAATTAGCAGCAATAAGGATTCTTCTCCAAGAAATAACCCCCCTTTATAAAATTCACTAGTGCTAGAAAAATCCACAATACCAGAAATATAGCATATAAGGAAGAGGTTGGCATGAATGTACTGCTGCACACCTACATGAATATAATTGGATGTTCCTAGTCAGCTGATAACCACGCCGCTCATGAATGAAACATCTGATGTCAGTTAGCTAATTCAAGCGCAACTTCAGTGTTCTGCCTGAACTAACGCTTCGCTCCAGTACCATTAGGAATGTGCTGTAAGTAAGACTGCATATACACACACTGATGGTATTACACAATAAGGTGCTAACGCAGAAATATTATGCCATGTCATGTAGCGTATGTTTTAGTGCTTTATTATAGCTTGTTTTATAGTTTGAATGGAAATAAGTAATTTAACCCTTAGAGACCTACAATAGATCCATTTTTGTCTTTTTTAGGGAGGTACAGGGGGTGTTTAGGGGGAGATAGCAGGTCAACAGTAGATGTCACATAGAAGTGGTGAACATCATCTGATAGCTGAGAACCTGGAGATTAATCTGAGCTCAGCACTGTATGTCAAGTTGTTTTAGTCATAAATCAGAAATAAACACGAATTAATTTATATATTTAATTATTTATTAAAAGAAATTGTGAAAGTGTATAAGGGCTAAGGACAGTATGATAGAAGTATATGATGTTCATCCCCATGCTCTATTATGCCTCATAAATTGTTTTTGGGTTGATACCATTTGTTACACAGATTTGGTGCTAAATTTAACTATTTTTTACCACTGGAGAATTGATAAAAAACGATCAATAATCCCTTCAAAATACCACATTAGGACACCAAGACCTTGAGGAACACCATAGAAAAGGTCATGCTGTGATTTGGTATCAAAACCTTTTGACATTTCTCCAAGAATTGCATTTTTCAGGGATTATATGGCGAGCACTTCTGTTCTTGAAACTGTTCAGAAACCCCCTTATTGTCAATCTACCTAGGAAAGCCATCCATCCTCTGAATGCTCTAGGTCTGTAGTTTGTGGCTGTAAAGTTTCACAAGGCTGTGATTATCCTAGAGGTCACCACAGGTCATTTTATACAGTGAGGTCCAAGTTTCAATAAATGGTCTCACTGTAATGAAATGCCTACTATGGGAACTACCATCATCACACATGAATACAATTGAGCTCATTGGATCCACAAGAGTCTCAGCTTTACAGTGATACCCAATTTATGTAAATCCAAGACTGTTCAGGGACCCCAGTATGCAGAAATATTCAAACACATCATTTTTAGAATAAGCGAAAATAACACATTTATACATCTATACATTAAAGAAACTGCATGTTTTTTGCCAAAAACTGCATGTGATCAACACTGCAGAGTAGAGAGCGTTGTTGTTTATCTCCATGACGAAGACATTTGACATTTACACGCTGTCTGTGGAGACTCCCCAGGCTGAGCCAGCTCTCTGATAGTGGTGACGTGCAACTTCTGATCTCTGTGTGTACACAGCTCCTAGCAGCACCCGTCCATCTATCTATCCATCCATCCATGTACTCCTCCCTGCCTCTGTGGCCCCTTCCTCACCCTTTTACCCCTCCCCCAGTCTCCCCTTCAGAGCTCGGCTGCATTTTAAGGCTGGATTCCTGGCACCGACCCCCCCACCCCCCACTCCCTATATAGCTATTAATACAGCCATGAGCAAGACAGAAAACAGAGCTTCAAACACTCAATGTTTACTTAAATGGCAAATATATTAAGAGGTATTTGAATCATCATAACTCTAATCTAAAAAACGTGTCATAGATTTCACCATTTCATAATCAGCTCTACACTATTGTTGCTCTCTCTGGTCTGTTATTAATTTGCATGAGTGGTTTGGCAATGCAAACTATTTATCAAGGCCATTTCGAATGCTGGTTTGGCAACACTTATTCTGATGAAGACATGCTTTAAAATAGAGTTGGATTGATACAGAAGAAAGAAACTGAAAACAGGGCACAGCTGAAGAGAAAGCAAGTGTGTGTGTGTGTGTGTGTGTGTGTGTGTGTGTGTGTGTGTGTGTGTGTGTGTGTGTGTGTGTGGGTGTGTGTGTGTGTGTGTGTGTGTGTGTGTGTGCGCGCGTACACATGCTGGGGGTTTAACAGAGGTATGCGGCCACTCCCTGGCTACCCCTGGCTCTCTTAATGACTTCCAGACAATAGGCCGTGTTCCCGTCATCATCTCTGTGGAAACAGGTTAATAACTGACTGACTGGCCGGTGGGAGAGCTCGCCCCCTCGCTGCCCTCTGGAACCAGTAAGCCTTACTGGAAGTCAACTTCATAAGTAGATTTCAAGGTTGCCTCTTTGTCTACGTCAGTTCAATCCGCCATGGGAATACTTCACAATGTCATTTAGCTGTACTCACACCCAGTGTTTTTGGAATAATGCCCAGAAGGCACTTTAGGGAAAATTAGTTTTAAAGGTTAGGTGACACCGTGCAGGGGTCATGTGTGAGAGAGCAGGGGTTCCTGGAGTTTTCAGGTTTTGTCAGACATTAAGTCTCCCACCACGGGAGGGTAGCCCAGATATAACGGCTACTTTGGGCATTTGGGGGCTCAGGAGAAGTAGGAACATGACCCAGAGTTAATTTATCTGCCTGTCAATCACTGTGAGGATGAAATTCAAAATGTAAGCTCTCCAGGGGGTTAGATGGTGACGTAGACGTTTCCACAACAAGATGAAACTAATAGGAGCCCTGCAGGGAAGTAGAGATATTGAAACAGCTACAATAACAACATACAGTGAGTAAAAATATCTAAAGGGGCTCTATGTAAGAATCAGAAATTGCTTGTTAACAGTGACACCTGTAGCCGTTTAGTCAACGACAGTCAGCGTCCTGTTGCTTATGCTCGGTCAAAACAATGAGGTGACACACACGAGACTGAACGTGATTGACAGGCACCATGTTGATTAACGTTAGCAACATTAGTTGGTTAAAACCACTATATATTTCACATGCTTGGCAGTTAAGTTGGCTTACCTGCCCAATAGGAATTTGCCAGCTTGGGGTCCGTTTTGATACCCAGAACCAATCAAAGGCCCTTGATTCTAGTTTCCATCCGACGTCGGTCACATTCCTGTTTTGCAAGACGGGCTTCACTAGATATAACTTTGTTTTTTTGTGCTTCCGTGGAGTTTGTGTTGGAGTCTAAGTTGTGGTGGGGGCTTGTCGTTTGTTGCCGTTAACGGACTCCATGAACGTTAACTATCGTTGTACACTGTAAGCCCTAAAGGCACTCGCAAGCGCGCATGATGTCACATCTTTTGGATTTTTCGGAAAAAACGTCCCGCATTCTTCACATTAAAAGCAGCCTAATAATAGTATAGAAAATGGTTAATATTTAGGTAAAACACAGCTGGCAAATTCAACACTACAACATGGTTTGAGGAAATGTTTGAATGAAGATATGAAAAAAAAAAAATAGTGGCCTTATTGGAGTGCAAAATCAAGGCACTGCAAATAGAAAAAAAGGAAAAATATGTATGATATGACTATGACTATATGCAGTATGACCTATGTGAAGAAAGCCAGCAGACTAAAGTAAACTATTCAGTTTATTAAATACATGCAACCTAAAGATTTCCAGAATGAAATATGTAATTTTGTACTTTAGCACCTTAGCAAGTTGTGGATACTGGATGAAAAGAGACTTCAGCTCACCTCCTCTCCTTTCCTCTGTAGGAGGAGTGTGAGTCTAAGCTGTTAGGGTGGTGAGATCTACTGCTTCTCCATCTTATGTGTGTTTATGTGTGTTGTTGTAGGCCAGGCCAGCCTCATTACCAAGTATAAACTTGATACAGGCCATGACGTGGGCAGACTGGGTAGTTTGTGTGATGGAGATGGTTATAATTTTAATGCCTGCTCCAACTTTGAAGTGATTCTCAGTTATGAATCATCAGATCACAATGTTTAGTATGTTCTCAATCTTTGTTTAGTGTGTTAGCATGCTAACATTAGCTAATTAGTAGGGCTGTCAATGGATTAAAATCTTTAATTGCAAATTAATCACACATTTCTTATCAGTTCAAAATGTACCTTAAAGGAAGATTTGTCAAGTATTTAATACTCTTATCAACATGGGAGTCGGCAAATCTGCTTGCTTTACGCAAATGTATGTATATATTTATTACTGTAAATCAATTAACAACACAAAACAATGACAAATATTGTCCAGAAACCCTCACAGGTACTGCATTTAGCATAAAAAATATGCTCAAATCATAACATGGCAAACTCAACAGGCAACAACAGCTGTCAGTGTGTCAGTGTGCTGACTTGACTATGACTTGTCCCAAACTGAATGTAATTATCATAAAGTGGGCATGCACACACAAACACAAACCTACACACACACACACACACACCGACACACACCACCTGTCCAGTGCAGTCAGCTTCTCTTTAGAGACGGGAGTGAAGGAAGAGGTGATACAGACTGTCTGCGTTCTCTGACCTCTCACCAGCCAGAGGTCAGCATGTCAGACTCCCCTTGGCTTCGTCCATCCCTCCTCTGCCTCAGTGCCAGGAACAGAGGAGGAGAGGAGGATGGAGGAAGGGAGGTGGACAGGGAAGACAGGGGAGTCACTCTCTATTGTTGCCATATGTTGGAGCTAGACGTCACAGACGAGGGAGTACAAGAGTGAAAAATGATGTTTCCCTCACAGCTAGCAGGATCTATTTCTCATAAATAACTTGGCCTGGAGGAGACTGAAACTTACTGTTCTTCTTCCATGATTGTTACAAATCTTTAACAGTGACAGAGGGTGGGAGCGGTTGAGCAAGTTTTATATAAATTATTATACATATATTATAATATTGTGACAGTGGTCATTATAGACATGACCACACTCAGTGGTCATGTCTATAATGATAAATCCAGCAGTACATGTCCACCAGGTCCGGCGAGGACACTAGGGGTCGCTCTGCTCCACTCAACTGGCCGTTCAAGCGGTGACGTACTCGATCGTTGAATGCACGTGATTTGTCCCTGTTGCTTCAAACAGGAAACAACATGGCGGCCTGCTCGTAAACTTTCTGTTATTCCGTCTAAACAATCCGCCAAAATATACTTCTGAAAACATTTTAAGCGAGAAATAGGTTAGGCCACTGCTGAATCTGTTTCATTTTAGAAACTAGATCGCCTAGTTTGACAACTTTGTCCAAGTTCCGTGAGCCAGACGGGTGCATTTGCATAAAGGACTGTTCTCCGCCTTTTCATTTTAAAAGAGCAACGGCCAATGAGGAAACACCAACATGCTGCCGACCAATCATATAACTTCATCACTCAGTCACTCAGTGCCAGACTCTTGCGTTTGTAAGGCTGGCCCTTTGCAGACCAGCCAAAAAACATTATGCATGTATCATGTGTAAACTGACACGCTGTCCCGGACATGTCCAAAACTGGCGCTAGAGGGGTACCTAGAGCATCATAATTTGAAGTGCAGGGCCACTGACCAAGCGTTGGTATTTGACGAGTTGGGAGAGAGAATGTGTTGCTAAAATGTATTGTATTTAACCATGGTTTAAAGCTGAGATCTCTGAGACCCCAAACAGAAGCAATGTGTCATTTTCTGTAGTGAACTTCTGAAACATGAAGTATTAAGGTGATGAAACAATGATGAGCATGCTTAACTTCTTAAAAACGTGTTTACATTTTCACTTAAAACGCCTAAAATAACTACCCAAAATGCTTCAGGACTTGCTCCTCAACCATAAGGCTTACGTGCATATATTTGGTCTCTTTTGAAAGGTAAGAAGCTAAGGAACATGACTACATTGTAAGTAAACTAAACTATTTTACCATGAAGATTCCAATGGAGATGCAATAAAGGAAAAAATAAGATTGTCATCCTTGCCTAGTATAAAATCTTAATTTCAAAGCAAATATCACCATTAAAACCAAGATCACATTGACAATGATGCAACTCAATGTATTCTACTACTCTTTGACTACAACTGTAACTATAAATGTAATGAAAATACACAAACTAATACAACATTTATGACACAATTTATAAAGATATACTGAAATCCATGTTTTGGTCATGTTTATTGTTTACATATTGACTGTTTACTGGGAGTTTTACTTAAAAAGTTAAAAAACAAAAAAAATATTTCCATATAACCATATTACAAATAACATAAATATCCCCAAAACATTGAAACATTTGGGGTTATGTTGTTTTCAAAGCTGACATTTTGACCATAGGGTAGCACTAGAGCAAAGATCATGTGTCCAAAATAGAAAGTCACCATCCTCTTAGAGGCATGAATTTGTTCAGTAATTGTTCCATTGTACAATGAAGTAAGAACTGTATTTCTCACATAAACAGAGAGTGCAACAGGTAGTTAGAGACCTCAAAAACATCACAAAATCATGAATACACTCTTGGTTTTAAGATGCAGTTTGCAGAGAAGCACACGTGAAATCATGTCCGTAACCTACATTCAACGGTACTGTGTTTATGAAGAGAACTTTTCTCTGTACAGTGGCTCTCACCTGCAATTAGGTTTTTATATTCTCTCAGTTCAAAGGATGTGCACGTTCCACTCTCAACCCAAAGTGGTATTCCCTGCGATTTTTCTAGCAGAGAAATTGCAGGCTGTGTGAATGTATTTGAAGAACAGGTGGTTTGACTGTGTCTTTCTTCCTCTGAGAAGATTCCTCTGTAGACTCCTGGGAGGAAATTACAGAGCAGGAGTCCTCTGTCGCTAACTGTTTTCTCTGATAGCTGAGGAGAACCCAGCTGATATCTTTACAGTAGCTGTGTGTACACCGGAGCAAGAAGCTTCTCGCTCCATATGTTACATCTGCACTTATACTGCTGCTGGTTCTGTGCTTTTAGTACTGTCCTGCTGTATAGTAAAAAGCCAAGTCATTGGCTGTCAGTCAGATATTATAGTTGACAGGGATGAATGGCAGTTTACAAGCTTTGCTATAATTCATAATATGCAACATAATGTAAGCCTGTCCTGTTACCTCACTCATTCAGCCATGTTATTGCTATCAGCACAAAGGCTTCACTGTGGGATCATGTGTGTCTTTATACCAATCTTTGTGTCACTGCATTTTGTTTTGCAAATTAAAATGAGTACTAAAGTTAGGAACCCGTAATGGTGAGTGTGTCTTTGTTTGACACAATGAGTTTCCTCCTAAACAGGGCCCGTGTCAATTCCACACAACAAAAACCTACACAGACAGAGAATGTCTGGGCATTTTGGGGCCGTTGGTGAGCGTCTGTCGGTCTAGTTTTCCGGTTTGTACCACATCGTCGGCTTTATCACCGATTCAGCATGTTGAGTCAGGGGCGGCCCGTCGGTGATAGAAATCACTCTCAGTCAGCCTTCATCGCAGCTAGTTCCTTGATGTCGGGTTGGTGTGTATGGGCCTTATGGAGCTAATATTAACTCCGCGATACATGCTAGCCCCATCCCGTGACCAACATGTAACATATGGGCAATCTCAAGCCATATATTGTCCTTTATTTGGTTGTTGAGGTAGTCGTTGCAGTGTTTGTGGTGTTGAGAAGCCAAATTGATAAAACATTCACCTATTTTCGCAGCAAGCTAATTATGACCAAAGATGCAATCCGTCTCTGTTCAAACGTATATTTCCACAGGCAGAAATCCGCTGAGGTCCGTCAAGGTCCGGCCGAATATTTATCCCCCCCGCAAAAATGTTCTGCAAGCATTCACAAGAATCCACAAAATCAGTATTGATAAGTTTCCTTGCAAATTTTTCAGATGAAAGTCCGAGCTTGGTGTGAAACGGCTTTTAGATGAGAGGATCGATACCATTCTCAGGTGTGTGCGAACACCCTTCATTTAAAGCTGAGAGTTGGCACTTTAACCTCATAGTCGGTGTTTCGTTTCAAATGCAACGTGCTGCATTACAAACTGTGTTTCCCAGCAGACTACAGTGTACCTTCGTCAAATTGTCACCCTCCAGCAGTCGAGTCGTCCCGTCCTGTCCACACCCCCACCCCTACAAAGTCTTTATTAAAGTGTCAGTGATGAAGAAGCCTCTGACAGCTAAACAATATCCTCCGCTCCTGGCGCTCACCCAGCTGCACCCTCATACCTCCTCCTGTTTGAATAGACGGGTTTCCCAGGACATGTTGTCCCAAAGCAAACAGACAATATTGTGGCATCTGCAAATATTCTGGTATACATTTTATTAGCATTACATGTCCAAACTTCCATTGAGTTAAAGGGATAGTTGGGGGTTGTATGAGGTACTTATCCATGGTTAGTGTATAACGTACAGTTGATGACGGTCATCCGCATCCATGG
>CAKALG010013139.1:736-12988 GCA_916700815.1 Helicolenus hilgendorfi
TGGAGGCGGGGTTAACCAGGTCAGGCATGGCCGAGGGGGAGGTCCCCACCGTCGTCATTACAACCAGTTCAGGGTCCAGGATGAAGATCTCTTCTTGGGAGATTTCTGAGACGTAGTTGAGATGTTCCTGATAAAACATGAAGACGGTTTCAATCAAACAGTGAGTCCATACAGGTATCATCCAGACCCTGCTGTGAGTGGAAGCTCACCACGGTGTTATATAGCACATTAATCCTTAACAAAACATGTTCACTTGTGTGTGTCACCCAGTCCAGGTGAGACAGACTTACCTGTGCTCGGTCTATCCTGTAGAAACGATCTGCCGTCGTAGCTTAAGAGACAAATAGAAACAGTGTTAACCGATGAAACATTATCGTCTTTAAATCTCAGGCAGGTTTAAAGCAGATTGTTACTAAAAGGTTCAGGCCAAAAGGTTAATAGGATTTCTTCATTGTTAAATTGTTCTTAGGTCGGCTCCCCACTGCTGCAGCAATTATAGTGAGAGCTGTATGTGACGGCCTGCGGGCAAGGCAGTACCGCTTTGTTGGGATTTTGACAGTCTGATGTTGCATTCACACCAAGCGTGAAACGAATTTTCTCCTTGCTTTACTCTCATGAGTTGGACCGCCTGGATCATTTGTGTTCATTTGCGCTCAAAACGCAGTGGAGAAGAGAAGGAGAAGGAACTTGTCTCCATAGATACCAACAACTTTTCTTTCCTCCGTTTCCTCCATCAAACCATGGAGGGAAATAAGCACTGTTGCTGCTTTGTACATGTTGTGGAAGTCCCAGATATGTCAGAAAAACCAAACGCTGCTGTGTCTGGGTTCATAACGTCACCCGGCGGCAAGCTGTGAATTCCACCGAGCTGCATCCGCACGTCGCTGCTGCGGTATGAACCCAAAAATAAACAGATGTGTGCTGTGATTTAATATCAATAAACAAATCAAACGTATGCTAAAATAACTACATAATGAGGCTGATTAGTAAAAAGTCTGAAATCATGCTTCGTCAGGTTTGGATGGATCAGTGCCAGGCTTTGCAGCTGCTCCATAGAGAATATGCGATCGATGCAAATTTTGCGTGTTTGCGTCGCGTCATTTGCGCTTTTCGCATCGCCCGGCGTGAATTCGCATGTATTCGCCTCTTGGCATTGACTTTGTTTGTAATCGCGCTGCGTGAAAAGTTCACTTCGCGCTTGGTGTGAATGCACCATTAGGATGAAAATGAGTCTATCTAATCAATGATTAATGAGCACTGTACCTGATAAATAATACACAAGGAATACAGGGAAGGAGACAATGAAGGCGTCGTGTTTTGTGACCCACAAATCTTTATGTGTTCACTGCAGAAACAATCCAACAAGCACCTTTGTTGGAGCATACAGTACTAACACCTTAACTGACGCTAATGATGGTGGATCCATCCCAGACCTGTCAGACCTGCTTATTTGAATCTATTTTTTCCTTAATTTGATAGCGACAGCTGAGCTACTGTACAGATAGAAGTGAGAAATGGGGCTAAGCATGCACTGTGCAGCTGTATTATGTAGAAAGAGCTAAATATTAGATCAGGACTGGTGCTGAGATCATCAGGATCAAAGGACTCAGAGACCACAGAAGCTCAAAACCTGATCAGGAAGTGAATTGTCTTTCGGATCACCTGCTCACCACGTACACATTTCCTCTGTCCTCTTCAAACAACTCTCTCTCTCGGTCTCTCTTTCAACTGTTGTTTCTTTGTTTGTTCTCGGCTAAATTCCACCAGGACTCTCTACCCAAGCAGAGGTGTGTGTGTGTGTGTGTGGGTTTGTGTATGTGCGCATGCATGTGTAACATTGTGTAAGACGCATGGTTTCTCTCTGTGATATTTTTGGTAAGCTGCTGCTGCTGCATGAGATTAATATTCATGACATTCACTATGCGACTATGCTTTATGTTACTTTGATGTTACAGGTTTGTGTCTGCATGCATCTCATCAACTATAACCTTCATTAAATGACCGGCCCTTTGTCACAACCCGAAACCAGACATCTATTTCGCGGGTGAAGAAACAGCAACTGCCAATCAACAAGTAGGAGAAGAACTGCTTAACAATGCACAGAGACCGTGCTATTTTTGGTGTCATTGATGTGGAATGTTCTAGTTATTATTATCAGCATTTTTTTTGTCTACTTAACATATGACTGTATGCAAGTCTGTACTTCTCACATTTTTAGCTCGACGTTCTTGTTTTACAGTCGTCCTTTGGGACAAAGAGCCGCGAACGGCGTGTAGGGAGGACGTCGAAGTGGATGGGTGGGTGAAAAAACACATGACTTTCACCCAGGAGACTGCTGTTGACTTATGTGTCACGTGACTCCCATACTTAAGTTACGACTCTTCCGGAGTTATTTAAACTTAAGCCGTGCTGTGATCCATGCCTGCTGTGAGACTGTGTTGGAGATATTGCGTACAGGAGACTTGGACGTACGTGAGGTCTTGAACTTTGACCACCAAATTCTAATCAGTTCACAGCTGTCGCCGGCGAGGAGGCATACAGATTGTAAACCATCCTTTAACCTGTTCTGGAGCAAAAATTGATCATTGCGCCCTGTTATGTCTGCGGCATAAACTGAAATAATAACGATACTAGATAAAGATTTTGATCATCTATAAGACAGGGCCACAAGATTACGTAATAATGCAGGACCTGTTCATATTGTACTGCCGTGGTACAAATCCCCAAACAAATTTGCAAGTAATCAAATTATCAAAATCCAACTGACACCCAGGCAGTTCCCTGTTAGTAACCCGGGCTGCTTTATTACACTATAAACCCATCCGGACTCCCCGGTGAGAAAACAACCCTATCCCGTGAGAAATTATTAGGATTTGTTCCAAATTCGGTGTAAGACGTCCGGTGTGGGGTGGAGGCGATGCTGCACATACTCAAGAAAGATATAAAGACACATACATACAGATATCTATAAAGACAAGCGCACTTCATTATTTGCAGTCAGTCAAATTGTGCTGTTTTTGTCTGTAATTTATGTGGGAAAATGTTCAAGGTACAAGTGTGGAGTCCAGATGGTAGAAAAAGTGATGAAGGAAAGAGTAAATAATGAACAATGTGGTGTACTTACAGTCCAGGAAACACCACTTTGGAGATAATCTCTGCGAGGAAAGACTCTTGGCTGCTTCCTCCTGAATGACAAACAAGACAGAAGCGTCAGAAGGCAGAGCAGGAGAAAACAATGGAACAGGTGTGTTTGTTAATAGCGATGCATCCATCTAGAGAACCGACAGAGCAGCTCCGAGAAGAAGAAGAAGAAGAAGAAGAAGACGTGGGCGGATGGAACAGATTGTTTGGCGTGACCTCGGGAGAAATTGCGGTTCAACAACAACAAAGTCTGACACCGCTCAGTGAGTAGTTAAGAAAGGGCTGACGTATCACAGTCTTTCTATGGGGAACATGAGTTGTCACCATCAGGACGAAGGTACAGGGGACCGCCCTCGTGGACTACCCATGCTCAAAGATCAGAGATTCAAGCCTTCCAGTATAACTCTGTTAAACTAATCATTATATATTGGTGCCACTTGCATTTTGTTGTCCTATTTGTTCTCACTTATCAGTATCTATTTTATATCGCTGTGAAAACATCTGCTTCAAACAACTGGATTTATTCAAGTTTCTTGACAAAAACTACATTACACTTGAACACATTTTCACCCAATACTCATTTTTGAGCTTGAACGCATCATAATATAACTCAAAGGAACCTCCATCCGTTAGCGGTCGGCTCCGTTATTTAGCCAAGCAGGACTGTGCTTCCCGAGGAGGTCTGAGTTCGGTTCGTTTGCGAGAGGTCGGAGTTCTTTAGGAGTGTTCGCATATGTGGTTTATCTCTGATTGTTTCTGTTAGCAGAGACTCCTGTCTGCAGTTTACTTCCACACAGACTTACATTACATCATTACCAAATATCAGTGTGTTTCTCCAGTGCCAAAAAGAGCTAAAAAACAAAACAAAAAATACAACATAAAGAAGTTATGTGTATCCACATCTGGTATATTATCTCTTTATGTCAAAACATATACAAAAACAAATCATACTTGATTGAGCATTGAGGTTCAATAAATCAGATGTCTGAAAACATAACAGAATTCTGCGACCTGGAGAAAGTCGTCCACACCTTTGTATCCACCCGCCTCATTACTGAGACTTTTTGTATGTTGGTATCACTCAGATCTCTTTTTTTTTTTCCCCTATATGCAGTCTCCAATTAGCTCAGAATGCTGCAGCGAGATTTCTAACGAGATCAAGAAACAGACACCGTATTAGTGAGATTCCTGCCTCTCCGCTCCGGCTCCCTGTTAGCTGGAGACTGAGGTTTGAAACCTTGTTCTCTGTTTACGCAGCACTAAATGGTCTCAGCCCTGCTTCTATGTGTGAACCCCTGCTCCTGCACACTGTCAGACACCTCAGATCCTCCAACCACAGACCCCTCTCTGTCCACAGATTAGAGACTAAATGTTGTGTTTCTCAGCAGAGGACCCGAAACTGTGAATTTCTCTCCCACCATAAATTTGTTCTTCTCACTCCATTGATGTTTTCAACTTGAATCACATTTTACTCCGCTAACTCGGCCTGACGTTTCGTTATTCCTCCGCTCGTCTGAGGCAATATGTTTTCTGCCGCATGCTCCGTCCTTTCTTTGTGTGCTGTGTAAAAACTTCTAGCTTCTAGCGTCCCAGCGCTGCAACTAATGACGCCTAATCCAACAGCTCTGCAGTAAACTCTCCCTTCATGAAGCATCAGCATCGTGTTCAGCTTCTGTTCAAACTGTTTTACAGAGGTGTTGATTCAATGTTTGGGTTATTTTGGAGGAGGCTGATTAGGCTCAACTTACCCAACCTTTTTTTTTCAAGTCAATCTATTCCTAAACCTAACAAATTAGTTTTACTTTGAAAGACTGGAGCGGAAATTGACACGCCATCATGTGTTGCTGGACACTCTTAGGAAGGCGCACAAAAGTCGCGTTGAGCGTCATGAAAAAAAAAGGGAAATCTATCTACACGAATCAAACAGATTCGATTTCACGAACTGCCGAAAGACTGTGTTGCACATGCATACAGTCTCTTTTCAAAATAAAATCCCAACGTAGGTTCACTTAGTTTTTAGGTTTACTTATACAACAAAACTACCAGGTTAGGTTTAGGGAAAGATCGTGTATTGTGCTAAAGTGATTTGTTAACTAGCATTACTTAAGTACGTAACAAATCTAAGGTAAAATAAGTCAACATAGCGGTCTCCTGGGTGAAAGTCCTGTGTTTGTTTGACCCATCAAACCTCCCCTCCCACCCGCTGTATGTGGAATTTCTCGCTCTTTTATACTACCTCAGTTGCTCTGAGCATCTAACAATGACACAGATGGGTTTACATTGGAGTTAGTTGAAAGCCCAATGCGTTTGTTGGGGGTGAGAACGGGTTGATTGAGGAGTGAATGGATGAACTTTGGTTCCCTATTTAACAAACTCGGGTCTATATGATATGATCTATGACTCCAAATGTGAACACTTAATATGATACTCAGGACATTTTTTTATGTCTGAAACAAAAACTATGAGGGAAAATACTCATTGCCGACTTTTTTTTCTTTCCCCATGACGAAAACTACACTAAAACGAAATAAAAAGGAACATTTAATAACGAGAACTACGACCACAGGTTTTACATTTTTACAAAACAGCTGAGACGAGCTACGAACAACACCTGTAACCATGGTAACTGCATCCTCAAAATGCTTAGAGGGCACAAGAATCCAAAAATGCATGACAAAACGGAGACAGTTTCACAGCCTAAAACTCTCATGTCATACAGTTGCCATTGACTGGAATAACTTAAAGAAAAACTGGTCACATGTAAAGATAATCAATGCTATTTTTGGCAGCTTCAAAACAAAACAAGCGATTTCAGTTCAGCTCTGTGACTGAATGTAAAAAGTCACCTTCCAGTCGTCATGACGGGAGGAAAACAAGCCAAAGAAAGTAAAGTTGTTTTCCTTTCAAACCGCGAAGCTTTCATGCAGACTGTGACAGAAAGGCTGGCTGAAGTAAACACTCCTACTCCCCCTCTCTGCGTGTGTCTGTACTTATCTCATCCTGCTGTCGACTCCAGCAGCAGTCTCGAGCCGAGCAAAACGCCCGCAGGCTTTAACAGCGAACCTACAAACGCGGAATCAAAAGCTCAACGCGTCTGACTGAACGACTTCTCTCTTCACCTTCGTTCTTCTCCTGTCTCCTCCCCGTTCGCTCCTGCTCGTCTTCTCACACATAGAGTTGCTGAGTTCTTCCTGTGTTTGGGTCAGATTGAGTAAGCCTTGAAGGCCTCCTTTCTGATTCATTCAGCGCCTACAGCTGTGTTCCTGTTATTTATCAAACGGCAGCATCAGCCTGGAAGTGCAGTTTGCCTGTCGCTCCAGGATCAGCAGTGAGATGCGCCGCTTCTCTTCTCAACAACATTCATCTCAACAATGGAAGAATATGAACTACTTGTTTGATATTTAAAGGAAAAGGACATTTTCCCACCTACGTTACTCATGAGTTGGCCCTACTCTGGGTAACTTAGTTGACAGTAACATAATAACATAGTTGACAATAATAAACTGAGGTATTTATATAATTTAAATGGGAAACTCAATTTTAAGAAATGTATAAATAAATAACAAATAGATAATGCTAACTTGGTTTTAAATTGTATTTCTGAGTTTAAGACACACTAAATTGAAAAATGGACATCGCAAAAACTGTCAATTTAGGAACACAATCACAAATTCAAGCTAAATGACACAAAGTGTGCACTAAATGTGTGCCTTAATCTGTAAAATATGGTATTTTTGAAGAGAATAGTAGTGGTAAAAAATATCATTATCACCAATATACGTGAAATGTACCCCCAGTTAGAGAATGAAGATGTTTCACATGTGAAGTCTGCTTTAAAGGTCCCATATTGTAAAAAATGAGATATTCAGGTCTGTTACGTTATAAAGCAGGTTTAACTTCTATATAAATACTGTTAAACTATCAAAATAATCAATATACGGAGAAATACACACAGCCGGTATTCAGAAATTGTGCGTTTGAAACAAGCCATGTTGTGACATTTGTGATGTCACAAACGTACAATATTTAGACCATTAAACGGTTTTAAACGTAAACATTCTAAATGTGTCCCAGTTTATTTCCTGTTGCAGTGTATGTGAATAACATCAGCTGACAGGAAGTAAACATGGACCCAAGCTGTTGCCTAGCAACGCAATTCCATTGCAATTCCGTTGAAATGTGCTAAAACGGAGCGTTTCAGACAGAGGGTAAATACAGGTATATTCAGGCAGACAGTATGAGGACAACAAAAGGTTTTTTAAACATTAAAGGATGTAAACTTGTTCTAGTAGAAACACAAAATACAAGAATGAACCTGAAAATGAGCACGATATGGGACCTTTAAAAAAGAACAGACAGCATTGTCCTGGTCACACAGTGAATGAAGGTTCTGAATATACACCCCAATAAGAGCAGCAACAGTTTGCCATATTCAGTCATTATCAGACAATTCCTTCTCTGCACTAGTGAGCATCAGCAGTCACCAGAGAACGGCAGATCAAACGGTGAAACGAGAGTTACATCATCCGGTTGCTATGCAACACAAAGTCTGACAACAACTCAACTCGCTTGTCTTCTCAGTGTTAGCGATCTAACCTATATAAAACAAGATAGTGTTGTTAAAAATAACATTTACAGAGTTCGTGTTGCTCTGCTCGCTCCTGAAGAGGAAGATGAAAAAGCTCATTGTGAGATGAAGGATGTGGGTACGTGACATCCTCGTCAGGAGAACACGGCACAGTGTTTCCTCTCATCGGCAGCGAGACAGAAATACAGCAAGTTCAAGAGCTGCTTTCACATTCACTGCATTTACACTGAAGTACTGGGATTACCTCTGGGTTTAAGATGGTGTATGAAGTAGAAACCAGAAGCACCCTTTCCTTTTTCAGGTTGAGGAATTAAGACAAACAGTTAACAAAGCTCTGCTGATCACATGGCCATGTATAAAACAGTAAAGGACATGCAGGTTCATTGTTGACTCTAAATGTCCTGTAGGTGTGAATGTGAGCGTGAATGGTTGTCTGTCTCTATGTGTCAGCCCTGTGGTAGTCTGGAGACATGTCCAGGGTGTCCCCCGCCGGATCGGCTCCAGCCCCCCCACAACCCAGAATGGGATAATCGGTTACAGATGATGGATGGACGGGCTTGTTGTAGCCACTGACAGGCTCAGATACAACCTTTTTCTTTATCTTTCGCTTGATCCGGTCTCTCTGTTATCGCGAGTCTCGCTCGGTGAAGTCTCGTTCTGAAATCTCACTGTGGAAATCATCGAAATATTCAGCCACGACATTGAAAATCTTTAAGATAACACGAAGCTCCGCTTTCTGTACTCCAACACAACGCCATCACCCCTCTCTCCATCTCTCACTCACGATTCCACCCTTGTCTTCTGGGGGTGAAAGTAGATTGAAGTTCTTGCCGGTACTATAACCCCAACATTACAGACATCAACCGGACATCATGAAACATCACAACTTATTCTCATAAGTTCCATAAGTTCATTTTACTAGGGAGATTTTCACAAGAAAACGACTGCCTGCCAAAAACCCACAGCGCTCGATATCAGACAGTCGGCTGCAGCAGGAGTTGAATTTAGAAGCAATTTAAAAGAAAAGTAGAATAGCACTCCCACTCAGAGAGCCCAGACAACGGTGCATTCATTCATTCATTCATGTGCTCCCTGGACGGTCCCATTTACAGAGTTGTGTTCTTACGATTTCGGTGTGTCAGAGCTTTAAGTTGTAATGCAGGAACAACATCGAAAGAAGACGTGTTGTATTTTATTGCTTAAACAACACCTTAGCTGTTTTTGACTTGTTGTTCCGACTGGAGGGGGCATTCCGGAACTCATTTTTCCGATTATTCCGACACCCACATGAATGCAGAACAAATGCCCTCTCGCAATGTTACTGAAAGGGAAACATAATGCATGTATAAAGAAAAAAAAAAAACAGACCGAGCCGAAAACATTGATGGAGGAAATGACCTGTATGTTGAGTCAACGCTGGCAGATGTGTTTTCTTGTTGGAAATGCGATCGTGAGTGACGGGTTGTTGTATGTGGTGTCCGCAAGAAGAACATGTTATTTCTCTCTAGGGTCCTTTCCATAATGTTGGCAGACACTTTTATTAATAAATCGGAGCCTGTCAGTGGTAAAAACAAACACTTTATTGGACATGAAACGATGGTGCCATGATGGTGCCTCAAGCTGTTACAGCCCGTTTAGCGGCTGCAGCGTTCTCCCTCAATACTGGACCAATTTCAAAAGATGATGTCCCCTTAAGTCACTTCAAATAGGGTCCCTTTAACACCAAGCTGATTAGCAGTGTTTCACAGTTTGTGTGTGTTTTGATTTGTATAAGTTACTTTACAGTGTTCTTTCGGTTGGTTAAGTGGTTTGAAGTCGGCTCTTATGAATGGAAAGGACTGCAGAGCTCCACGCTTTGTGAACACAAATCAGGTTGCACAGGCTGTAAAAGCCCAGCAACCTCCACTGCACATGTCAGGGTGACAAAGCATGACAGTACGGCATCCCAGCAGCTAGATCTCCCCCAAACTTCAGAGCTAGTCACGTAGTATATAAAACAAAGAATGTATATTGCTAAGAAGTGAAAGTCAATTGTCGTTCTAAGTAACTATTTGAACAATGGGCTCAACAGTTACTAGTTCAAGTCATACCTTCTGTGAGTAACATGAGGGAAATAGAGAAAGTGTATGTAATGTACATTACGGAGCTCGTACTGTGCAGCAGCTTTTCCCACAAAGGGACCAATTAAAGCCCGAAAGTCTTCAGGCTATAGAATAAAATAACAAATAAAATAGCTTTTCATTCTGCAGTTGTAATTCTGGACATTGTTTTACTTGTTATTCTAAATTATGAATGAAAAGAGCAAAAGAAAGTCTCGGTACTACGAGAGTGAGTAGTCGAGATTCAATTTCAAGAGTAACAAGCTCTCTGAGTTTCTTCTATAACGGTTATAATTAGCTTTTCTGTCTGATCCTGTCTTCTGCCGACTGTGTGACGGAACAAAACTGAGAAAAGTGTTTATTGAATAATTGACTTATCATGAATACAACACTAAAAAGACTTTTCAAACAACCGCGCTAAGAGTTGTCTTTGTCACTTGACTGTTTTTTCTTCTCAGGCCTCTTCTGAGGAGATCGGGGCCTCAAAGAGACTACCTAATTAACCCTGCACTTCAATGAAGGATTATTTATTAATCCTTTCAAAATAAAAGCCTAACTTAAGCACTTGTTTTACCTGTTAACACACAACACAGAGTAAATCACATTAAAGGACACATTCAGCTTTACAACAGGTCACAATACAATAAACTCACCACTAAAACAGATACCATAAGCACATTGAAACACATATTAAAGGTCACACACACACATCTAAACACAGTCACAATAGTCCATGCATCATGCTGTGACATGCTGAGACACATGTGGGGGAAACTAATCTATGCATGTGTGTTTTTGTCTCCTAATACTGCACCTCAAGGTGTGTATGTTGGGTGCCTTTTTGGAGTCTTGTTATCAGGGCTTGTCACCGAGGTTAGATGTGATTGAGAAGCACTAGAAGACCAAAGAGACCTGATTGTTCTGTTGGCTGGACCTTGCCAAATGCCTATGGTTGTATACCAGGAGGCAAGCTGGTTGAAACCAGTTCAATACCTTGTTCCTGACAAGATTATGATTCTGCCGCTGTTAGACGTGCCTCAATCTGAGAGTCACTTCTGGAACAACATTGGCTAGAGAAGTGGATTATGAAGAGTCCCCCGATCCGAGCCACCGTGGATCAAGCATGGATCACCCTCTGAAGTTCCCTGCTTTGTTGTTGCCCAGTCCCTCTGCGGGGCTTTAAAGCTTCTCTGCATCATAAGACTGCCACGATGACCATCACAGACAGACATCAATAATGGCTGCATGATCCACACACAGACTACTTGGATTCAAGCTGAGGCCTGATCTCCTCCAACTGGACCGCCTGGGTGAAGCAGTTTGATGTTGAAAGACTTAAACAAGTCAGTGACCCCAAGGGTTGCATCACTGATGATGTGTCTTTGTGCATCACAAGATGCCACTACGTTATCGGCCGAGTTGTTGTGCTGGAAACAGACGTGGAGACCCAGTTTTCAAAACAATGACACCTTACTTTATGCCGCCTCGTTAAAGGAATACTTCACCCACAAAATGATTATTATTCACCGCGTTACTTGGAACTTTTTGGAAGGAGACTTTGTTTTTCTCGCATGCCTCAACAGTGAACGGAGAAATGAAACTATAGTAGCCTGCTTATGGGTTATCCATACTCTTCCTCACTCCCTCTTGACATCATACACTTTCTCTCAGCACCCCCGGCTCTGACATATTTCCAGCATCCGTCTGCTCGCTGCTTCCCAAACGTGCATCTCCACTAAAACCGTACTATTTAAAACACTTCACACTATCGTCTCACAGCGCACATGCACAAGCGGAGGCAGGAAACGGTAGTGGCATACAACTGGTAAAACAAGACTTGCATTATGGGTTGCTGTTGCTAAACCTGGCCTCCGTTTACTTCAATTCATCACGGATTTACTCCGTTTTCGTTCACCGTGGAGGCATGTAGGGGAAGTTTTCTTCAAGAGTTTAAGGTAACACAGGGAAGTAGTAGTCTTTTAAAGAGTAACTCTTGCCTGTCCTGCCACCTTTGAACGTGCTGCGCTGGTCAGAAAAATACTAACTGACATTAATGACTACACACGTGTGGAATCTGGAGTACAGTGAGTACACAAGACCAACTTGGTTTTATATCTCCCAGCCAGTGTCTGGCCTGAGTTGGGCTGAATATAGCCCTGTTCAGACATGTCATCTGTAACATTGCTGGCTTCATTTATCTGTTGAAGTAATGGCCTTTTGGCCTCTCAAACACACAGTAGGTCTCCATTAGGAAGATGTACCATAATGACTGTTGGAACATGAAAGGACCGTAATAGATAGAGCTGCAATTCTCATGTGATATTTAGCATCTGACACACAAGACAAAGGTCCAAAGCCCGTTTTATCTTCCTTACCACAGCGGCAGTGGAGCTGGAGAGCAGTGCTGAGTTCGAAATGAACGAT
>CAKALG010013148.1:0-11327 GCA_916700815.1 Helicolenus hilgendorfi
ATATAGACATAGAGATGTTATAAGAAAAATAAAAATAAAAATAGAGATGAAATGTAAATGTGTGCAAAAATAAATGCAAATATAAAATATAGATTTAAGTATAGGGGACATCAGATTACTGATTACCATTTATTCTTTTTTAATGAATACATTTTAACATTTTTAATTAATAAAAAAAACTATTTTAAGTTCCATCATCCTTCATCTTATCTGTTATTACCATTACTTTTCCTGATTTTTTTCCGTGGTATCCTTTCAGTATCGGTATCGAGATATTTAGGCAGGGTATCGTATCGAAGTCATGATCTTGGTATCTTGACAACACCAGTTCGTTTTGAGCAGAAACAAGTGATTTGACATTGTTCTCACCTTTATCCTGGTATGGAGTATTAACCTAATATCTAAAAGATGTCATAACATAAAAGTGAACCAAACACTGGAGTTTCAAGAAAGGATTCGGCTACTACAGAGGCTTTTCCCCCCGGTTTGTTTTGCTTTGCTTTGCCCAGCCCACTCAAACCAAAAGTGTAACCAACTACCGCCACCACATTCCACAGTGTCTGAAGCTGCAGCCGAGTGGGCCAAATTACCTGACTAACTACACAATCACACAGAGAAACACACATGCGTCTCTGGTCTAAGGGGAAACTGACCCCCTACGGGATACCCCCAAAGAGTTACCGAATTAATGCGTGCCCGTTTGTGTGAAGCCTTGTGTGTGTGTGTGTGTGTTTCCTGTCTGGCTGTGTGTGTGTGTGTGTGTGTGTGTGTGGCTGCTCTGAGACACAGAGTCCAGTCAAACGCTCCAGTGGAATAAAAGAGCCATTGTTCACCAAGGTGGTCCCTGTTGGACCTCCAATCCTACCCCTTTTACACACACACACACACACACACACACACACACACACACACACACACACACACACACACACACACACACACACACACACACACACACACACACACACACACACACACACACACACACACACACACACACACACACACACACACACACACACAGACAGACAGACAGAGACATATACATACATATACAGTACACTCACACAGTTTGTAGGCCGCCACACAAACACACATAATACACACTCCCCTCTGCCTAATCACAGCTTTGTGCTGGAGGGTGCCTGTTGCACAGAGGTAAATATTTGGGTGTGGGATGTAAATGCTGGTCTGTGTAAATCACACACACACTCATGGTAGTCTGTGCAATTCAGACAGAGCTACTTCCTTCCTGTGGGGTGATGATGTTTAGTCTCACTACACCGCAAATCTGATTGGTGCGTTTGATCTCGTCCACTTCCTGTTTAGGAGCACCGTGACCCGTCCTGGGTCTAAAGATCTGGAATCAAAAAACCTTCACCGGGTAGATTCATGCGCACCACATGTGGGAGGGTTGATAGCTAGTCTGAGATCAGATCTGTCCGCCCGACGGCTGATTCATCCCCAATTGTCTGCGTCATCTGGCAAAATGGGACCAAACTGGATGAATGAACCGGCTGAAAACTGTTGCATCATTCTCAAGGCTTGTTTTTCTGCCACGGGGATCATGTGCAGAAGGAAACGTTGTTTGTGGTGATACCGTGTTTTTTTTTTTTTTACTTCCAAGATGCTTGTGATTCTTGCTCAGGCTCAATCCAGCCTGAGCATTATCGCAGCTATCAAATGGACTCTAAACAAAAGACAGTGTGAACAATCTATAACTGAAAGCATACACAACACACACCCCTACAATGTTTCTTAGTTTGCATGTGTGTATGGTGTGAGTGTGTCGGAAGCTGCAGGGCATAAAGGGGAACATGAGACTAACAGCTTTATATGCAGTATAAGCGTTTTGACAGCTTGCTTTTGGTGTATTCATACAATAGTTATTTACAGCATTTAGGGAAGGAAGTGAATGAGATCTATTCAGTGGCATTCTGTGATAACCCATTGTATGGGTAACTCAAGTTTGTGGGAAATGGCTATAATATGTTGCTTTCATTGAATAGTCACATAGCTATTCCCTATTATAACAGTATAACAGTGGTGTACATCCTATTTTACTGAAGAGGTGAATCCAAGTAATACTTAAATGTAATGTACACTAGCACAATTACACCACGCCGAATTCTGTTCTCAAATTTAACACTTAAAAGTGTCTTCAAGGTATCTTTAAATATGTATTTAACAAAATATTTATTAGTCTTTGTTTTCGAAATCCACATGAACCACTCTTCTTCACATCGGCCTAAATTAGATCCACCGCACAGCACTTATTTAAAAAGAAATACGTCACTTTTAAAGCTGGTTCGCCTGTTACTCACTGTTATTTCCTTCTTACAAAACAGTGGTGTGTTGACTGCATGCCAAAAGGCCAAATTACCCCGTAAGTTACCATGTGATCAGGTGCTAACAAACAATGTAGTATTTAAAAGGCTATTTTTTTTTTTTTAATGGAGTCCGGCGAAGTGCTCATTCCACGTAAACTGCACCAGGGTTACATTACATCGTATGAAACTACAAAACCTAAGGAACCAACCATGACATACTAGCTTGTCTATGGCGAAGAAAAACTGTCATGGCCATTTTCAAAGGGGTCCCTTGACCTCTGACCTCAAGACATGTGAATGCAAATGGGTTCTATGGACAATATTTGTCATTGTTTTGTGTTGTTAATTGATTTCCAATAATAAATATATACATACATTTGCATAAAGAAAGCATATTTGCCCACTCTCATGTTGATAAGAGTATTAAATACTTGACAAATCTCCCTTTAGGGGACATTTTGAATACATAAACAAATAAATAAATATTTTAATTGATTGACAGCCCTACTAAAAACACAAAATCATACGTCAGCATGTTAGTGTGTCTTTCACTACCGATCCTGTGTGTAACTGGTACCGACAATTATCTTCACTTCACTTGTTCAACTGACTTTAGTAGTTTAGATAGCAGACACTTGACTGTCCTGCTGTTATTACAGACTAGTGGGGTTTCCCGTTGGCGGCCCGCCAGGCCTGAAATACTGAAATGATTTGTTATCGTGATGCAATAAGTACTTTAATGTGAAATAAACAGTAAATAAATAGAAAGATAACGAAATATGTCGATGACTGTGCCTGTTATGACTCAGCCAGCAAGAACTGTGGACTGGCACTATCTTTCTCATAATAGAAGAGTGCAACCACCAACCAGCACATTCATGGTGGATTTCTTTAACCGTCTGTCAATCTGATGAAACGCAGCAGTAAACCTCTTGATGTCCAGACCAAACAAAAGCCTTTGTGCAGGCAAAGGCTTGCAACCACTTCAATACAAACTGCACACTGGACAGCTTACTCATCTAACTGAGGCTCTGGCCCCAGGAGAGGAAAAAAAAAAAAAAAACAGATCACATGGTTGAGACAGTTGCTGGTTAAATGCTGAATGCTCTTTTATCTAAGATATGAGGAGCAGAAAATCTAGATTACACAGCAGAGTTTATCTTTAGTCAGAAATGAATGAAAGCTATTGTACTCAATGTCAGATAATAAAATCAGGAGATAGATTAAGCGTGATTTATTAAGGGAAGCTCACGGGTCATGTGACACAAGTGGATACCTGCCTAACAGCTGTTAGCTCAGCTGTTGTCAAAATGGCTGGGCAGGACGGCGTTCGGCCTAGAAAATGTAAATGCACCTGCAAATTTAAGCAAAGTGAACGGAACAGTTTTTACCTAGGGCTGCAACTAACGATTATTTTCATTCGTGATCATTTTCTAGATTGATTGAATACTCGGTTGGTCTATGAAATGCCAGAAAATATTAAAAAAAATTCCATCCCAGTTCCTCAAAGTTCAAGTTGAAATCTTTAAATGTCTTGTTTTGTCAGTCCAAAACCCAAAGATATTCAGTTTAATATGATATAAAACAGAGAAAAGCAGGAAATCTCCATATTTGTGAGAGCACTTCCTGCCATTTGTGCATGACAATTACTTCAACAATTAATAGATTATCAAAATAGTTGAGGATTATTTTTCAATTAGTCGACTAATCGTTGCAGCTCTATTTATATGCTTTGGTCATGGTGGTCCTGAACTGACGGCGACCAGCCAGGCTCCATCACAGCGCTGCACTGTTAGCAGTGTGCCAGTACTTATTAATATTAGGTTCATGAAATGATAATTGTTAACATAACATTTGAAAAATATCCCTTATTTTGAGGCCAAAATGTTTGCAGGTATGCACAAGCGTGGGAATCATTTCATCTAAAGGCACATCACACACTGTATTTACGTTTTTGTCTGCTTAAGGTTCAGCTTAGTATCAATACTACACATCCAAAACAGTTACGCAGCAAAAAGTTCTCAAAGCCCTCAGATGTATGAAAATATAATCTAATGTGTCATTAAGTGGATTCAGTGGTTTGACTTATTGGTAAGAGGTGGTCATTTATGAGAACAATGTAAAAGCAGTAGTTAAAAACACCATAAAAATCGCACCTCCCGCCCCTCATCACCACTCTCTGCTCCGTTGTCCTAAAATAAAAGATGTTAAGAGTGAGAGAAACCTCTTTCAGAAGAAAAGGGAAGCAAAAAGGGACGTGTCACAAAGAAAAAGCCTTGAAAAGAAGAGGAAGGAATTGAAGACGAATGTGATTTTGCTTCTGAGAAATGACACGGAATGTCACAGAGACAAAGACAAACATTCACATTCACGCCAGTGATCTTGTGATGCTCTCTTTAACAGACAAACACAGACCCCAAAGCATGACACAATTGCTGAAATATAACATCTTCTTTTGATACAGGAGTTTAAGACACGCCGCTTGAAAGGGAACACCTTTAAATTTCAACGTTGAATTCTGAGGTTACTACAGTTTGGTCTGCAAGAAACAGGAGAGAGAACTTCCTTATGTACCAAAATTACAATAAACAAATATAGAAAGAAAAAGCCACGGCCTTTGCTCATTTATTAATTTTCAGTGAAGCAAAGTGTCACATATTCGTCACACCTATTTGCAAAACTGGTGTAATTTCTTCATATGATTCAACAGGTTTCAGATATTGTGCTTTAATGTAATTTCCCTAACACCAAATGATTGAATTTGAAACTGCAACCAGTGGCATAAAGCGTAAACTGCAGTGACTAGAAATGTAGGGAATGTCAGTGTAATGCGCTTCATTTGTTTACAAGAGTTATACAAAATCCTCAAGTTTGTGCAACGTAGAGGCATACAGTTAACTTCTCCGCATAAAGTCTAGAAATTACACACATACGCAGTATTTCAAAGACATTTGGTAAAAGCTAAATAAAAAGCGTGTGACGTGTGTGGAGCGACTCATATGCCACCAGAGCTCCAGTCTTATATCTTTGATATAAACCAGACAGTCACCGTGGAGGAGGTCAATTGTGGGAAGCCCTTGTTTGTACTCGCTAGACTTGACTGTTTGTATTCGAGTTTGCTTTTGACAGCTGTGGGCTGACACACACAGACACACACACACACACACTTACTGCAGGGTTCAGTGAGAGCTCTACGGACCGAGCGTGAACTATGGATTTGTGGAGGCCAGGATCCATTGCAGATTTGCCCTTTTGACCCAATCATTGAGAGCTATATATAATATATGATTTTGTACAACAACTTCTGCAATATGTGCTTTACGTGAAAAGAGGAAGAGGAGAGGAAGGGAGAAAAGAGGAGAATAGAAGTTCCAGAGTTGCCACAGCCACACAACCATCTAGTCAAAATTTCTCACTATGTACAGCACTTTGGTTTCAGGATGAGGGAACTTAAAAAACTGACTGCTAGATAAGCTCAAATGGTACTTACACTGAACGTTCGAGCTGAACTGACTACACTGAATCACCATTGTCACTGCCTGAATCTGTAGCTTTCAGCAGTGGAGCTCCACTTACTGGTGACTCAGAGCAGTGAAAGAGCACCTGTGTCAGCTCAGCTGTGATACGTCCTCGTTAAAAGCTTAATAAAAGGCCACAAAAGCCACAGAAGCAACCTTGAAGTGATCCGCCTGTTGCCAACAGCTGGCTGCCGAGCTACTAACGTCATGTGCGGTGCTTGTGTAGATATTTGCAACCAGCAACAGGCTGAGCGTCTGAAGAAAATCATGCGTCACGGTGTTATGGAGGATGATGATTTATCCAGTGATGCTCTGGAAAGTCTGGATTGCTCATTTTTCTCTCCTGAGATCTGGCAACCCGGAAGCGAGACTGGGAAGGAAGCATCAACGAGACAAAACGAAGTAAAGGACGTGCTAATGTTGCGCGCGCGCTCTGCTCCTACCGCCTACCTGTTGCACGTTTTCCCTTTTGGCAGTCGCTAGACACACATGGACACTTTACCCCACAGAGCGGTGACAGGGAGAAGAAAGGAGGAGGAAGGTTGATAAAAACACTTAGGGCTGTCTCGGGGTTTGACAGGGTGAGTTAAACACACCAAGCACAGATCCCTCCTCGTGTCCACACAAACACACACACACTGATGTCTCTATTCATTTAGACTGTCACGCTCACACACCCCCAAGAGATCTCACTTCCTCTGTCAGCCGGCTAAATTACAGCTCTCCCTCTTTCCTGTCTATCTCTCTTTTCCTTTCTTTCTGTCTCTCTAACCTCCGTCTGAGAGACAGACAGCAACAAAGACACATGCTTGGCATGTTGTCTCTCCGGCTCTAACACAACAACCAGTGTCGGAAGACGTCTGAGAGGACCAGATGCGCCGCTTAATGTTTTAATGTGATTAAATGTTCCGAGCGAAACAACGACATTAGGGAGAGAAATATCATTTGCGAGGGGGTTGTGTGGGTCAGTGCCCCGGTCTGCCCTCTGAAGGAGGACAAGGAGTGTCTCATGGTTCTGCTGGCTCACACCAAGACAGCGCAGCTGGTTCAACTGCTGAACTTATCAACGTGGACAATCCGAACAGAACTCACCTGACTGTCAGCCAAACGAATTAGCCAAAAACGGCAACAACAACAACTTTGCTTTCTTTGCCAAATACATTGAAGGCATTTAATTGTGTCATTAGGGAGAGAGAACATATTGGAAACTTGTGAAATTATTCGTACATGCATGTGGTACTAAATGATAAGGTGCAAGTTACGTTTTCATGTCTTTGTCAACATGCCATCATATCAACAATGAGTTACTATTTAACAAGATTAAGGGCCCTTTCACAAGCCAACATTTAGTCTGTTTTAATCCAACTCTGGTGCGGTTCTTTTGGGCAGTTGTGAACGCAGTAATCGTACTCTGGTGCGGACCAAAACAAACAGTCTAAGACCGCTTGCGAGAGAACCAAAACGCAGGCTGCCTGTGTGGGCATTTGTTGAGATGGACACAGATAAACAACGGGATAACATGATATTTGGCCCAAAGAGGACATGCAGAATATGCTAATTAAAGTCCACAAAAATAGTGACACTTATAAAGTCCTTGGGAGATAAACTGGAGGAGAAGGGAGTAGATCAGTGCCGAGTCAAAGAGAAACAACTTGGACAGCAGTATATCAAAGTCTGTGATTCTCTGCACAGAAGTAGCAGCTCTGAAGATGAAAAAAGATACATTTGCTCCTTCATACGCTCCCTCAGCAACTTATTTTTTTTTATTTGGTCCGCTGTACATGTACATGTATGCACAAGGACTAAATGCACTGTGTTTTAGTGCTTGTAGCTAAATGCTACTTTACAACATCTGTCCACAGGAGGAGAATCTCTCACATCCCGTCTACATCTTACACATTTCAGCTGCGTTTTTTCCATCAATCTGCAGTTTGTCTGACTGTACAGATATGCTTTATTAATTTGAATCAATACTTCTGTCTACACCGGTCACGATACAGTCTGCAGATAAGATTCTTCTTAACTTTCGTCTTTCGTTTTTTTTACGTCACTTATGGAAAGTGCTTCTGAGTGCAGAGCAGAACTGTGACCGGACAGATCCAGGAGCTACTGCTGTGTTGCAAAGTTAAGCTTTAAGCTATACTTCATAATAGCTCACGATAGTTTATAATAGAAAAAATAAGCCACTTCATGTACACTGTTGTAGAAAAAACAGCAAATTAAGTGAATAAAGTCAAACCAGATCTGAGTAAAGCCAAAGGTAACTGAGAAACATAAAAGCCGGAGCTAACTGGACCTGTTTTGCCCAATCAGGCTCATGCTGAGAATCAAATCTATAGGGACAAACTCAGATAAACTGACAGATCAACCTTGTTAGAATTAAATGCATCTAACTGATTCAAACACAAACAGATGTCTAGAGATTAACAGGACAGTCATTCCTAAAGGAAACAGACCGTTTGTGTGATCTGTTATGGGAGAATTTGTACCAAAAATAAAACATACTGAATTACCAAAGGGTAGAAATACTTCAACTGCACATATATGTCTCATACACACACATGTACATCACACCCAGAAGTGGAACAAGAGCTTTAATTCTATCTCAGCGTGGTAACAAACGCTATTCAAAGGAGATTAATTCCACAAGAGGATTATTCTCCACATTAGAGATAATAGAAGTAGGATGGGGGGGATGGTGGACAACATTTGATCTCACAAACATCTAGCTAATCCCAGGTGTAACACATGTTGATGTTCAAAAGGCAGCGGCATTTGTGTGCGTGTGCATGCTTCGAGTTTATGCCTTTGTATTCTGAGTGAGTTACGTGTGTGTGTTTCCCTACCTGCTCTACTTTAAGTGTGTGTGTGTGTGTTTGCTGTGGGTGTGCGGATGCTGATGCATTCCCGTAGGCCAAAAAACAGCAGCTGTGCCCCCCGGCCTCCTCCTTACAGTGATAACATTGATGTCAGTTTTGCTGCCATTTATCGTTGACTGACATATCCAGTTCATGAAAGAGCTTACAGTCGCTGTTCTGAACGTGCAGTGTCAGGCTGGAAAAGTCCTCCGTCGCAAAAAGGAAGCGATGTGATTTACATTTCTGATAGAAGCCACAGCGGTTTGTTTCGAGTTAAAAGAGCAGGAGCTGGGTGGTTAGCATGGGAGGGTAGGAAAGAGCGCCTGCTACAGAAACTTCATCGGAAAATCACAGAAATAGGGCGCAGCAGTCCCGCCCATACTGTTTGATTGACAGGTGAACTCTGGGAAGGACAGCATAGAAACTAGGGGTGTAACGATACGTTTTTACAACGATACGATACGCATCACTTTCCATGGTTCCGATACGATTCAATGACGATATTTGGCTCATCTAGAGCGATACGATACGATACGATACGATACGATACGATACGATACGATACGATTCAATGACTTGAAATCGATACAGGTTTTTCTTGTAAGGGATAAATTAATTATGGATATAAACAAATGAACAATGATTAATGGCAAATACATACACCTTTTATTTGAAAATAATAAAAAGTGCAACTTCAGGACCCACTGCGTCAGTTCTTAAGATACAAGGCAGTGCAATATTTAACAAAAAATAAAATAAACCAACTTCTATTCAAGTTAAATGAACAGGGATTTAACCTGCTATTTCTGTTCTCATTTTCGATATAAACGGTAGAGCAAGGGTCTCCAACACGTTTCGGAGTCGCTCGCCAAAGGTTCAAAGAATATGTAAACAAATTTGATGAGACAAAGTCACTTGGTAAACCTAAATTTCTATCCAATTTTGATGAAATATAAGCCCTAATGCATGTGACTAGAGTTGCAACTAGTGATTATTTCATTATCGAACATTTTACTGACTACTTTCTTGATTAATTGATTATGAAACATGTGACTTAAACGCCCACTGAAGTGAAGAAAACATCAGATAAGGAGACTGTATTTTTCCTGAAATTAAGACATGACACAAACATAAATAATATTCTGATATTCGCATTACGGTAGAGGAAACAAACATTAATTCACACTTAATTCATTTTGTAATTTGGTTAAAATATGCGCAAATAAGTTGGGATGGAAGCTCTACTATACACAGTCACACTAGCAGGTTGTTTGTGTCTGAACCTACATGGATCAATCTGCCCACATCAGGAGTGGATCTAAACCACTAGGTCATTCAAGCTTTAAGATAGAGACACGCATGCTGACTCATGTTATGTGTGTGTTTCAACACAAATGTGCAAAATATTGCCTCTCTCTCTCTCTTTCTCTCTCTCTCTCTCTCTCTCTCTCTCACACAAACAAATTCTCTGGAGCCCACTTAACATGAATGGCCTCTGTCTTGATCAGCTCATCCCTGAGACTAAAACACACACACACGACCTCACACGCACACAAACACACACACAAAGAGAAACAAATAAGACTTCTCATCACTTGAACTGCATTGTCTGTCTAGGCAGAAGTAATCAAATCAAGGATGTCTCCCTCCTTTTTTCACACTCTGGCTCTCTCTCTAGTTCTCTCTTTGTTTCTGTCCCTATCTTCCTTTCTCCATCTCTACCTCTAATGAGAAGCTGGCTGCCACTCTGTGTGGCTGTTTGGTGCTCATTTCAAATGCTTCCCCACTGTAATGAGGGCCAGGCAGCTTGAGTTCCTCCAGGTTAATGTTGAACTACAGCAACGAAACTTGCATTTTACACCCAAAATAAACTTGTATATGATTTATAACAGATTTAAAACAACTGTAATGGACTAGGGGGGGAACAATGACTGATATATTTGACATTAGGACATCTCTGATTACATACAGAAAAAAAAATCTAACATTTTTACGATCAATTCAGAGATTTTCCAAAGTAAAAGTCCCTAGAAGTCTAGGATTCAACTTTTTCCCAATGGTTTAGTGTTAAAAAAGTTAACAAAAATTGCAATAAATCATAATATTGAATCGTAATTCTTGTAGAATCGCAATCGCAGAGTATTTATTTTCTTGCATCGTTCGGTCTTCATTTTAATGTACATACTAGATGCAAGTGTTATCACTATTGGATTATGTTGATGTGTTAATTTAGTCTCTTAGAACATAAAAATAAAATGCTGAGAAAATGAATATATGCATTGCGTCTATATTTAATTGTTCACTAAGTGTCAGTATGTGTCTGAGTGACTCTTTTCTATTTTGTTTGTTTGTTTTCTACTGTATCAAGAGAATATATCCAGTAGTTGCAGGCCACCAGCAAAGCAGGAATGAACACTTTACCTTAAAAAGCACAAAAATAACAATTTCACCACATGCTCTGTTTCAAAAGGTGGTGGTTAGTACCTGAAGGCACCTTTGTCAGCTCAAACAGGAGGAAGGCACAAGGAAGAAGCCTGCACTGTAATGCAAAAAATAATTTTCCAAAATGACATGTGAACACGGCTGCGAAAAACACACACCTTCGCGTAAACACGAGGTGG
>CAKALG010013149.1:0-11059 GCA_916700815.1 Helicolenus hilgendorfi
CATTCGAGAGGAGGGTTAAGATGCGGATGCTGATCAGCTGTGGGCGGGACTCTGATCCAGCCATGCTGCCCTTTCTGCAGTCTCTAGCCTCAATGGACAGCCCTCACCAGAATATCAGCATCCAGATAGTAAGTGAAATAAATGCATCTGCTGAGGGGTGTAAAAACACAGATCTTCACCTCTGATTTTCTTTTTTTTGATTGTGCATCATTTGCTTTTCAGAAAATGTACATTGTGCCTGTGGGAAACCAGTCTGATATTCCATATACCAGAGTCAACCACAATAAATACATGGTGACTGATCGAGTAGCCTACATCGGTGAGTGACAGATTATCTTCAGGGTTTTTATTTCCACACATTTACTGTAGAGTTTAAACCCAGTAAAGTATGTGTGCATTCATGTGTTGAGGAGTCAGTTTGTTGCATGTGAATTGATTAATAATTGTCCAGATAACATTGTTTGTCCCTTAGGTACCTCCAATTGGTCAGGGGACTACTTTCTGACCACAGCTGGAGTGGGTCTGGTGATTTCCCAGCATGCTCCTCGCCCGATATGGAAGACCAAGGCCCTGCAGGGTCGGCTCAGGGCAGTCTTTGACAGAGACTGGAACTCTGAGTTTGCTGTGAACCTTGCTGACCTGGGGCACCACCCAGACTGTGCACTATCATGATGACAGAAACTCTTTTATAAAAGTTACACATACATATATTTTACTCAAACCATATGTTTATGTTGCTGTTTTTATATTATCTTTGTCCAAATCAGCAGTTTTGGTGGATTTTTCCGTGTTATGAATGCGAAAAACAATGTAAATCAAATTCTTTAAAGTGAATGTGTGCTGAAAGTGAGGTTAAAGTGGATGTTTTTATAAATGAATCAATAGTTTAAAGCAGGGGGGCGGCAACCTTTTTGATATGCAGTGCCAATTTTAATTTTCTTGTTAATCATTGTACCACATTAAGGTTAACATTAACTTAATTATGACACCATATCAAAATTTAGATCTACAACAAATCTGTAATTTTTATTCCATCCATATAGGCAACGTGCATAGAACTGTTTTTTTTAAAAAAAAAAAAACATTTTATTTCCCACAATCAGGACATTGTAATTTATTTATTAGAGTACTATTTTAGAAGACTGCCATCCTTATGAAAACATCCACATCTGAGTTGAAATCTTTAATCCTACCAAACTTCCACTAATCTTGTCCATCAGCAATAAACTTAACAAATTCTGCGAAGAAGGCAACGAGTACCAGCCGATCAGAGGCAGAGTAGGGCGGGTCTTCGTGGAATGCGGGTGGGAAAAAAAAACTGTTTAGCTACCGTAAATTACTGGCCGCGTAACTTCCAATGGCTGTGAAAGAAGTAATTTGGGAGAGGACACTTAAACATTTCCAAAAAACTCTCTTGCACACTTATTGCTAGTGTGCCATTTGTTAAGCTACCATAAGGTTGCCTACCCCTGATATAAACTATACCAGCTGTAATGCATCTGTACCTAGAAATATGTTTTATTGAGTTATCATATATGTGGTGGGTCTTTAGTGTTTATATACTGTATAGTTATTAAATATATATGGTTAATATACTTTATAATTTCACCCAAACTCTGTTGTATTGATTTTGACATTGTCCTCATGCAGCTTTGGGCAAGCAATTACAAGATTCATAACCGATGATATAGTCTCCAACTTTAAGATTTGTTACAAAATGTACTATTTGGTTTGTTGATTTTTTATATACAAAAATAAGTAATATAAAATGTACGTTGACACAATCGTGTCAGCAAACATAAAGTAAGCTGCTAAAATGAATATGTGCTCCCTTTTTGCTGCTGTAAAGACATTGAAAAGACATGATTCTTTTCTGATGAAGCCCGTCTTGTTTCTCTAAATAAAGTTGGAATTAATTAAACAATCTCCCCGTATCCACATCCTCCCTTCAAGTGGAGAAAATATGAATTACTTAATCTCATATAATTTTTCACCTATTGCTTGAATAGTATGCAATAAGAATGTCATAGTAGTCATAGTATAGTATGCCATGAAAGTAAAAATATATTCAAAAAGTAAATAAATACTATGCTATGACTTTTTTCAACATAGTATACTATGACTTTTTTCCAACAAACTATGACCTTATTTTGACATCCTATACCATGACCTTTTTTTTACATACCATACTATGACTTTTTATTTTTTCGATATCATAAACTTTCACTTTTTTCGACATACTATGACCTTTTTTCAAAAGTCTATACTGAGAATTTCTTTCACTATACTATACTATGACTTTTTTTCGACATACTTCACTGACCTTTTTATTTTTTTTGAAATACTATACTATGTTTTATTTTCCAGCATACTATACTATGACGTTTTTTTCATAAAATTGTTCGACATACTAGACAATGATATTTTTTCATGAAATTTTCCGACATACTATACTATGACTTTTTCATGAAATATTTCGACATACTATACTATGACTTTTTTTCGACATAATATAGGCCTACTGTGACTTTTCTTCGACATAGTATACTATGACTTTTTTTTTTCTTTTTTTCGACATACTATACTATAATTTTTTTTCCGGCATACTATACTATGATTTTTTTTCATTAAATTTTTCGACATACTATACTGTGACGTTTTTTCATAAAAGTATTCGACATACCAGACAATGATATTTTTTTCATAAAATTCTTAGAAATACTATACTATGATGTTTTTTCATAAAATTTTTCATAAAAGTTGCCCTATTACCCCGTCGTACCATAGACCTACAACAATGATAAATTCAAATTAAAATGTAAACAAAAAAAACAGTTATTTATTTACACTAATTTTTTTATAAATCCACAGGGAGCCACTGGAGAGGAGCTAAAGAGCAGTAGGTTGCTTAAAGGTTTAGATGGTGTAGTTCCACCTCCCCGCCTACAGGCGGCGCTGTGATTAAACACCGTCCCGTCAGTGAGGCTGCAGGGCGGTGCTCCGGCTCTGTAGTACGTGTGCTTCACAGATTCACACACAGCATTTAGCTTGAGGCTAGCAACCGATGCTAAAGCTGTAGCAGGAATCATGGTGCTGCTTGAAAACGACTCGGTAAGAACAACAAAAGAACATGTTGTGAATAATTTGATTGGTCGAAGATATTGATTATAAACTATAAACGTGTCTGCTGTAGCTGTCTAACAGATAAACACAACTTTACAGCAGCTGGTCGACACACCGACTCTTTAGCCAGCATGCTAACAGGCTAACAGTGTGTTAATGCTGAGCCTAAACTGGCTAATATGTGATTCAGTTATTGTACTTAATGGCATATTAAGAGTCTTAAACTGGCTTTTGTAACGTTAGGTTTTGTAGAAGTGGTTATTATTTCGTACATAGACACCAATATAGTGAAACTTGGACTGTAGTTAGCACTCAGTCATCATTTCAACACAGCTAGCAGCAGCTACCTAAAGCAACGTTAAACAACATCTAGTTACCAAAATGTATAGATTTTTTTTTTTTAAACTTTGATATTTATTTTATTTTCAGCAACATTTAACAAAAACTGTTATCAGGGGCAGTCAAACATGTATATATTCTCCAACAACACATGCATCATGTCTCATGTTTCATATAAATGATCAATTTTTCCCTGTTCTTGTCAAAGATATTGCTTTTTATTTTTAGCTGGTATGTCAGTTTTTTCCATTGAAATGGATAATCTCCAACCAGTGATCTTTCCCTGGAGGTTGCGCTTTATACCAGTTTCTTGTTATAGCTTTTTTGCTGGCTATAAGCAGACTTTTTTGCCAGATATCTTATCTGCTCTATGTACAACCTCTTCAATGTTCCCTATAGGTACATTACAACACAATTGTTTAGAATAGCATATCCCATAATGTCATTAATAGTTACATTTACATTATTCCAGAAAGGCTTAAGTTTAGTGCAGCTCCAGAAAACATGGCAAAATGTATAGTTAACTTATCAGGTAAGGTTTTTGCAGTTAATACTCACTTGCCAGATTATTAGGTGGTGTTACTCCTAACTAATGTTAGCTAAAACTAATGCAGTCTAACAGAATAAGCTGAAATGTTCCCCATATTAAGGAGGGTAGGCTATAAATTAGAAACACTTTTCAGTGTGGGCCAATCTCCTTCATGAAGATTTAGTTTGTTGCAGTTGTGTTGTCAGTCCATGTCAGTGGAAAGCATTTCTGATATGTTGAATCTTAGTGTTTTTTGTTTTTTTGTTTATTTGTTTTGCACAATTTAAGACTATACAACATAACGAAAAAATAAATGAATAATATACAGTGCTTGGAAGAGGCAAAAAACCCACTGGGCTTATCTGAAGCCTCCACCTAGAGACACGATTAATATAAAGAAATAATACGACTACATAATAGTGATAACAAACAATTAGGACAAGATATATACAGTATATAGTGCAGCCCCAAACAGTTGATAATTTGGACAGGACTGTTATTATATAGTTGTTGGGGCATTAGTAATTGTTTTTGCTCCTTTGTCCAGTTTCTCACAGAGCTCACACGGCTGTTCCAGAAGTGCAGAACATCTGGCAGTGTTGTCATCACGCTAAAGAAATGTAAGCAGATCCCTCCTGAGTTTTTTTTTTTACAATTATCATTCAAGTTTAATCAGGAAGTAAGGCTACGAGTTTCCCCTTTCAACATCTAAGTAACTGGAATGGGGATGTATTTCTTGTTTCCAGATGACGGGAGGACCAAGCCAGTGCCCCGAAAGGGCCACACAGAGTCATTTGAACCATCAGACAACAAATGTCTCATCAGAGCATCTGAGGGCAAGAAGAAAATCAGCACAGTGGTGAGCATACTTTGTTTACTATGTTTTTGTTTTTGATCTAAACGATCTCTGATATTTTTGCTGTTAATGTTGAAATCTCATTTCTTGCTATTTCAGGTCAGCACCAAAGAAGTAATCAAGTTTCAGATGGTAGGTTGAGCTAGTTTTGTGTTTCAATTTCAGTGTTATTTGTAAGCTATTGCTATGGGTCCCTGTATGCAGATTTTTTTTGATTAGGTCTCCTTGGTGTTATTAAAACGATCTTTTGTTTCATAGTAGTCGAGCTTGGCTAAATGAGCTGTGAGAACTTAATCATTTCCTCTTTGCAGGCATACTCCAACCTCCTTAGGGCTCACATGGATGGACTTAAGAAGAAAGATAAGAAAAGCAAAAGCAAGAAAACCAAAGCCACCCAATGAGCAACAGACTCTTTATCATAACCATGGGTACCTAAACTGGCCTGTACGATCTGAGGGAACGGGAAAGGCCCCACTCAGCTTTCTACCCACTCACCTGAGGCCTCAGAATCACTGTTCATCCACCCGGCGACTGCTTTGATATTATGCCATTGTTTGCATGGTAATGTCTCATCCCTGGCAGTTCGGTGCCACTGGCGATCTGGGACAGAAAACCTGAGGATTTCTCGTAACTCGTACAGGACGACGAAGCAAGTCTACTTTATTGAATCTCCACCATTTCTGCTTCGGAACCAGGTCCTCAACAGCCGTGTCACCCCTGGAGCCAAATCCATGGAGCCCAATGATTACCTGCCTTTCATACTATTTAATTGTTAGAGTCCATATTTATGTTATATTCACGGCTGACCTGCGAGCTGTGCTGCCATGTTTCAATTTGACGGTGTCTCGAGAAGAATTGGAATTTTTCTTTTCTCTCTTTTTTTAAAAAAAATAATTAAATAGGCAATGAATTTACTGCAGAGGTGCTTTGAAACACAGAACAAAATCAAATTAGATTTGATGTGTGTTTTTTTTTTTTTTTTTTTTTTAAACAGTTTTACAATATAAAGCTTGATATTGGAGATGAAAATTTACTTTATTCTATGTTTTTATTTTACCTCCTGAAGTACAATGAATCTTATTTTTGTTTTGAATCACTGTTTCATACCAAGCTGTCAAACTGGCCGTCTTAAAATGTTAAACACCAATAAAATGTCTAGTTTCAGTAAATGTGGGTAATTAAAATAAAAACATTTCAGAACATGACAAAAAAATGTTAAAAGTTGGAGAATTTACTGAAAGGCAATGTTTGAGTTATGAATACAGAAAGTATTGGCTGTAATTCTAATAATGTCATTTCCGTTAATCACAATTACAAGGCAGGTTTAACTACAGCCGGTATATTTTGTCAGCCATTTGTATCATGTTCCCAGGACCCTCATCTCATGGAAGAGGACTGCAGCAGAATTTAAGTTCAGAAATAAAGTGCGTTGTGGAAAGTCACTGCAAGTTTGATTTTGTCCATTGTGATAAAATAGCAAACAATGACTGTGGTAAACACGAGAGATGTAGAAAAGGAGACAGTAAATACACTATATACATGAACACATTACTGTGCCGTACTGGTAATAAACAGTCTTGAGTTGCGGTCGAGAGAAGAAGCGTCTCATAGCGCTGTGTTCCTCTTGTCTGGTCTTTCCTTTGGGGAGACTGCGAGGTGGCGCTGTCTCTCGCTCTCCTCCTGGTATCCCTGCTTCATTAGGCCGGTCACAAACTGGAACATGGTCTGGATCACAAACAGAACACATTGGACTGGGTCAGGGTCCACATAGGTGAAGGACATTCATTCTTTCGACAAAGTTTTGAATTGCGTGAAAGGGAATAAGTGTTATTTAGCAAAGTTGCTGCTCTATCGGCTTCTCATGTGTGCGTCCTGTGCTTTATCATCCAGCCAGGGCTTTAAGAAATACAGTTTGTCTTTGTGTGAATCAGTGCTATTAGATGTTGTTTGGCTGTCCACAAATACGCACCAAATTTGGAGGGGAGAATATGAAACAGGAAAAGGGTTTGCTGTGTAGCTCACTTATGGAATCATTTTTCTTGATCAATATGAAACATTTGAATTAACCAGTTACTTTGAGAAAGTGTGGGAGACTCTTTATTGGGATGAACTTTAGGCTCGTAGAAGTCAGTGTACAATCTATTAGAAACTTTTCACATCAAGACTATAGACGTACACAATGTATGTTTTGGATTTGTATATGTGCCCTATTTTTTGGGCATTTGATAAATAGTGGAGTTTTGTACTTAGAGCTGTAACGATTAATTGATTAGTTGTCAACTAATACAAAAATCACCAACTATTTTGATAATCAATTAATCGTTTTGAGTAATTTTATTAAAAAAAAAAAAAAAATCTAAATTCTCTGATTCACGCTTTTTAAATGTGAATATCTTCTGGTTTCTTTACTCCTCTATGACAGTAAACATTTGAGGGCATCATCTTTGTTTTGGGAAACTGAAAAATGTCAGACCCTTTATATAGACCACAAAACTAATCGATTAATCGAGAAAGTAATCAACAATGAAAATAATCATTAATTGCAGACACAGAAATACAATAAAGACTGACTAACTTCAACCACTAGAGGGCAGTATAGGTCATCAATTAAAGCAGAAAGATGTACAGAATTGTACACTTGAATGTTGTTGAACTTAAATTATATTATTAAAAAAAATAAAACGTGAAGCTACACACATCACTTAAATACCTAAAAAGTGCACATAATTGCTCATTAAAATATCTTTTATCTTAGATATGTGTTTTGCCACAAGTCAATAATGTCTTAAATTGTATGACGCCTATGCGGTCCGTTGCCAGTAAGGTCTACACTAAAACTAAAGTCACTGAAGGAAAGAGACTGTGTACAAATACTGAGCAGCAACAGCATTATTCAAGCGCCTCTGTATTAAGGGATCTTGAAGTGACATAACATGATGTGACAGAGCCATGTTCCTTTTTCTCACTATGCTCATGCGTGGTTCAGTGAGACGTAAATCCCTCATCAGTCAAGCTTGTGTTGCACCGGTTTCCATCTTGACATGTTACATGGCGCATTAAAGAGACGTGCAGAACTCTGACGCTGCGCCACTACCTCTGACATGCTGATTGCACACATTAAACCTATTTCACAAGGCATTTTTACCCAGAATGAGGCAAAGGTCTTTGATTAACACCAACATAAGGAGACACACGGGTCACACAATGGCACTCCTTACCTTCCATGCGTCCTCCAGCTCAGGCGTCCACCTCTCCTTCAGGATGGGCTGCACGGCACAGATGAATTCAGCTCCGACGTACTGGAAAATAATTATGTGAGATACTTACAGATATGCCATAAAGCATGTTGGTGTGTCACTCCATTGTCATTATATTTATCTGCAAGTGTAGGTGTGTGTTTCCATTTTGCTGTTTTGGGTCCAGTCTCAGTGTAATGGTGAGTCTGATACAGAGCTAGTTGAAATTAGAATACGTGTAGTCATCTGTAAAGAAAGCAGCATCACAAAAACACACTGTGCAAAGCTCTGCTAGGATCATTGGGGTCTTACACTGTAGTACTTAGGTGGTGCGTTGTAATGATAATGGCTTTTTCCCAGCTCCAGAGCCAGAGCTTCCAGTCTCTCCAGCTGGTCCAGTCTAGCCACGCTTTTCTCAATAAAAGACATCACCCTGAAAGAGATGGAGACAAAAAAGACACCCAGTCTGATTGGTTCACCAGTTAATGGTGACTTAGCAGTAGGCGACTATCAACAGATGCATCTCCACTGTAGAGAAGTGTGACACTCCCCTGTGTTGAAAGGCTGCACGGTGATATTTTGCAGTTTCACAACCTCAAATGCAAGATAAACACAATCTACAGCTCACACTTGATGATGCAAAATTGCATGATGCTTTACCCACCCCCCCCTGTAAACATGTTTTATTTCCCCCTGCACAAAACACCACAGGATCAAATTCCTTTGTTGCTTTTGCAAATGTGTCTGCCATCGCTGCAGAGTGTGTGCGTGACAGTTTTGAAGATGAATATGGAACAAAGGGTTAGAGTTGGTTTAGCTCTCTCTTCCCTCTGTCTCGCTGCCGCCGTGGACATTTGTACTAATGTCCCTGAGAGTGGGCTGAAGGGCCATTTGGCCTTATCGCTGAATTTAAGAGCAGCCGGTTCACGCTGGGATGCATAACACATTTTGTCTGTGCGTCGCTTGCTTCGATGCCACGCTGGCCTCTGTACCTTCAGGTCCTCAGGCAGTAATTGGCTGCTTTGGCCTTGTGCAAAGAGGAAAACAGAGAGATGCCTGATGTACCCTGGAAACAATAGACAAGTGGCTGTGATAGATGCTACAAGCTCCGTCTGCAGCACAGTGGTTATAATGATACGACTACCTGAGACGCTTTGCTCTGCCACTTATCTTGTGAATTGTGTCTTGCACTGTACTGTGTGCAGCATGGTTTTATCTTGTATTGGTAAAAAGACGAGTCCAGTGTTATTATGTTTTTTCCCATGAAAAGACCAAAACAATAATGCATTGTATCCAATAATGAGTATTGACTGTAGCTGAAGCCTGATATTTCTCTGTGCTATAATGCACCCTTGTTGTCCAGAAGCTATTAAAAACACATCGATGATCCACAGTTTTTCCCTTCAGTAACGATGAACATGGTTGTTGTAGTTTTAATTTGAGTCAGTTGCAAATACAATGTCCTGCTGCCTCACTAGAGCAGTGATTCCCAATCAGGGGTGCTTCTCCCACGGGGTACACCTGGAATACTTGTTGTTTTTTTTTACATTAAAGTATGTACACATTTTCTAGTAGAAACTCAAAATACAAGTATGCACCTGAAAATAAGCATAATAGGTCCCCTTTAAGTGCAGAGTTGGTGACTGACCGTAGGCCGTGTGCCCTGAGCTCCCGGCTGGTCCGCAACCTCTCCAGGTCCTCCACGTCTCGGAACAGGAAGAAGACATCCTTGCATTCGGGATGGGTCTCAAACAACCTGTTACCAAGACAACGACCAGTGCATGCCTGTCATATTCATTCCAAGACCAAAACAAGTTTCCCTACTAACATGACACAGAGTCACACAACTGTAACCCTGTATTCACAGTGCTGAGCATGAATGTGCATATTTCAGTTCATCAACATGGCGATTAGAGGCTTCTCTCTCATCTTTCAGCGATTCTCTCACTTTGAATAGAGATCTGATTGTGATTTTCTGATCTTACTCTGTTTCTTCTTATCATCACGGCTCCTGTTTTTACACCCAATCAGTAACAGGCCATGGTGGATCTGACAGTTTCTTAGCCAGGCCAATGCATAACCCTCATTTCCGACCAGAGCTTGTGATGAGCCACCCTGTTAAGTCCAAGTTAAATGGAGCCACTTATCCTGATAAAGTTTTGTTTTTCTGATTTAACCTCAATCGATTTCCTTAACTAGAGAGTTTAGGGGGCATGCTGCCATCCAATCAGAGAGCCTCCCAGTCTCCTGCTGAGCTACCTGTGATTAGTCACGCTGCCAGAATACACAGTCGCCTTGTCTGGATGTGAGCTGTGTTGTGCTCACTATGAAGTACGGTAACTCTGCGTTTTCAGTATCGGTGGGAAGGAAAGGAAAAAAAATATAATGATGGCAGAAAACACGAGCATATACCGTAAATTCCGGACTATTAAGCGCACATGAATATAAGCCGCACCAACTAAATTTAAAAAGAAAAAAAAAATGTACATATATAAGCCGCACTTGTCTATAAGCCGCAGGTGTCCACGTTGTAACATGGGATATTTACACAGAAAGATGGTACAAATAAAGTTTTTTTAATTTTTTTTAATTAACGAAATGCTTGTTTTCTGAACAATGCCTGTAACACGGCAGTTACACAGCAGTAACAGGGCAGTAAAACGACAGTAACGTAACATAGCAATAACACTGCTGGTTTGAAAAATAACCAGCCTACTAGCCGTAGCCCGTTAGCCTACCAGAAAAGTCACTGATCGCTATGTTCATCTTCCTCCTGCGCACTGAAACCATTGAAGTCGTCTTCTTCAGTGTCGGAGTTGAACAGCCTCAGAATGACCTCATCACACACTTTCTCAGTCTCTCTGTCGTTGTCGCTCTCAGTGTCACTTTCGTCTCGAGGTGAATTTGTGCTGTCCAAAACGAGCAGTGCTTTTTAGCCGGGCCGTTAGCCCGTAAAACTCTATAGATTAGCCGCAT